>SKCR01011790.1:0-62239 GCA_019454045.1 Zanthoxylum bungeanum | reverse complement strand
GCAAGGAATCAGGATTATTCGTGAAGGATTCTGATAGATGTGAGATGCCATAAGGATGAAAAGATTTTAGACATCAGTCTGAGAGCACGTCTTTAGGATGATGACCTATCTTAATACAGCTGAAACCTATGGCGCTCGTATTGACGAGAGAAGCCAGGTGACCATGATTATTGAAACTCCTCGGAAGAGTTTCCTGCAGTTTAAAAGTAAATATGTTATGAACAAGTTGTATTTTACTTTGACCCAGCTTCTAAATGAGCTCACCCATTAGGAGTCCATGTTGATAGATCCTCGTAAGCCTAGAGGAGAGACAAATGTTGCTGAGTCTTTTAAAATTGCAAAGAAACACTAGTAAGGCTAAACGGTACATATATTTGATACATGTAAAGACCTTCCTGGATGTAAATTTACTATGAGAGTCAGGACAAACAATGTTATTTTAGTAAAAGTAGGGGGAGTTATCAGTTTTCAAATAAAATTTATTTGAATTTAAATAAAGTATTGTTTATCCCTATTTTGTCGCAGATTTTTATTTCTGTTTAATAACTGTTTCATGATGGTTTCTATTTTATCTAATAAAAATAGTTATCATTACAAAAATGGATTACCTATATGCAAAGGAAACTAGGAGATAACTTGTATGTATTAAGATTGTTAATGTATAACTCACCACTCAACACTGAAATGTTTTAGGTTGAGAAACCTAAAACAAAACAGTAAAAGATGTCTCACGATGACACATATCTGTGGCATCTTAGACTTGGTCATATCAGCTTTGACCTGATAGATAGGTTGATAAAGAACGGAGCCTTAAACCAGTTAAAGCTCATAACTTTACCAGTTTGCGAATCTTGTTTAAAAGGAAAGATGACCAAGAGACCTTTTATTGGAAAAGGTATAAGAGCCAGTAAATCAGATACTTTTGAAAAGTTCAAAGAGTATCATGTTAAGGTTGAGAACCAATTAGTTAAGACGATCAAAACTCTATGATCAGATCATGGAGGAGAATACTTTGATAGAGATTTCGCGGAATTCTTAGTTAAGCATGATATAGTATCTCAACTCACACCAATTGAAACACCACATCAAAATGGTGTTGCAGAGAGGAAAAATTGGACCCTACTAGACATGAAAAAATCTATGTTTATTCATAGCTCACTACCTAGTTCGTTCTAGGGGTATTCATTACAAACTGCAATGTATATACTTAATGTAGTTCTATCTAAGTCTGTTCCTAAGACTCCCTTAGAGTTATGGAGTGGTCGAAAAACTAGTTTACGATATTTTCGCAAATATGGGTGTCCAACACATGTGCTGAAGAATAAGACAACTATGTTGAAGCCACGTTCGCAAATGTGCCAATTTTTAGGCTATCCTAAGGTGACTATGGGTGGATTCTTTTATAGCACTGAAGACAATAAGTGTTTGTACCAACAAATACTACGTTTCTAAAGGAGGACTATATGAGGGAGTTCAAACCTCGTAGTTAGGTGTTACTTGAGGAGTTACTTTCTGGTTCGACCAGCACGCCATCATCAACAACAGTTGTCAAACACATAGTACCTTCGACATCTGAGCGTCAGATGCAAGTTTGTCAGAATGATCTACCACATAGACATAGTGGGAGGGTGTTGCGAGAACATGATCGCTATCTAGGAGTTAGAGAGGCACAAGTTGTCGCTTCCATTGATGGTGGAGATGATCCATTGACCTAAGTGCAATAGATGATTATGATAAAGAAGAAAGACTCAAAGCCATGAACCTCGAGATGGAATCTATATACTCCAACTCAATCATGGAACTTGTGGACCAACCTGATGGGGTAAAACCCATAGGTTGTTAGTGGATCTACAACAGAAAGTGGGGAGCAAATGGGAAGGTACAAACCTTCATGTCTAGGCTAGTGGATAAAGGTTATATCTAGAAAGAGGGAGTTTACTATGAGGAAACTTTCTCACTAGTTTCCATGCTCAAATCCATCCGCACTCTTCTGTCTATTGCCGCATATTATGACTATGAGATTTGGTAAATGGACGTCAAGATTGCATTCTTAAATGGAAATCTTGATGAGTGTATCTAAATAGTACAACCAGTAGCCCAAAGTCAAGAGAAAAAGTTTGCAAGCTGCAAATGTCTATTTATAGACTCAATCAAGCATCTCGATCTTGGAACATAAGATTTGATACGATGATCAAGTCTTATGATTTTGAGTAGTATGTTGGTGAGCCTGATGTATACAAGCGCTTCATTGTCGGGGAATGTGGTTTTTCTCATTTTATACGTTGATGATATTTTACTCATTAGGAATGATGTAAAAATATTATCGAACGTGAGAACCTGGCTAGCTAACCAGTTCTAAAAGAAAGATTTGAGAGAGGCCAGTTATGTTCTTGGGATCCAGATTCTTCGGGATCGCAAGAAATGACTGTTAACTATGTCTCAAGCATCCTACATCGACAATATCCTTGTGTGATTTGGGATGCAGAATTCCAAGAAAGGCAATTTTCCTTATCAATATGGAATTCATTTGTAGAAGGAACTGTCTCCTGAGACACCTCAAGGAGTTAAGGAAATGAGACATATCTCATATGCCTTAGTAGTTGGTAGTCTCACGTATGTTAGGCTATGCACGAGACCGGACATCAGTTTTGCAGTGGGAGTTGACACGCTCAAAAAGTGATCTTTTACTCCCAAGTATAAGAGTGTAGAAGTAATAAAATAACCCAGTAAGTCTGGGGTCGATCCATAGAGAAGAGATTTAGCAAAATAGATGATGAGCAATGCGAAAAAGAAAAGTTTGATTTGTTTGAAGTAGTTGGTGACTTTTAGATTTAAAATGCAATAATGAAATGAACTACTGGAGTTAGGGGATCCACTTTTAACCTTTGAACTTTGAAATCTCACTTAACTATAATATATAAATTGTCATTTACCCAATTGATTTATCTCAGGAATTAATTATGCCAATATAAGAACCACCCATAAAGGCGGAAGTCATTTATGTCAATAATTAGTCCACGTACCACTTGAGTAAACGGCGAATATTTCGTTTTATGTTGTTGTGATTTGTTATTCACAACTTGATTTCCATATGTTATTTGTTTATGTAATGATGAGATAAAGGGCATGGGCTTAGTAAGTGAGATTAAAGGTCCTCTATTTTGAGAGGTTAAAATCCTTTACCACGATGCTTTGCCGCGCCGGATAATGTATATTCGATTGGATGCGAGATATGTTCAATCGGATACATGTAGTCCGATATCGTTGTCTTACTTTTTATATATGTCTTGTGTTGTTTGCGCATGGGCTTAGTAAGTGCAATTAAAGGTCATCTATTTTGAGAGGTTAAAATCCTTTACCATGATGCTTTACCCCGCCTTTTATTTTGTTATTTGCTTTTCTCTGTATGTCATCTTCTTGCATAATCATGCATCATATTGCAATGCGCATGGGCTCATCGAGTTGGATTAAAGGTCCTCCATCTTGAGGGATAAAAAAGCCTAAGGGCTACCTTTGCCACAATGATTTGTCGTGCCTTTTAGCCCGTTATTATTGATTAGGTGTCATCTATTCATTCGTTCACGTATGTGTCATGTTGTTTACTGCATTTTAGGGGTCACTGCTGTAACCCCGTTCGAACGCGTTTCCGAACGCCATACGAACGTGAGCACTCTGTTTCATTTCCGTTCGAATGTGTTTACAAACGCTACTCGAACGCGAACCTTATATTTACCATTCGAACGCGTTTACGAATGCTACTCGAACGCACATGCATTTGTTTCATCAGGTCTGGTCCCATTCGAACACGATATCAAACGCCACACGAACGAGAACTTTTTGTTTACCATTCGAACGTGTTTTCGAACGCTACACGAATGCGCATACACTGAACTGAGTCATCTTCATCATATTTTATGCATAATTGCCCCTATTGGTTATCCATTTGTATTACGAACCTGATTGCTTCTCTTTAATATGCATGCTTGTATAATTATTGCATGTTTGCGCTTCCATGATTATCAATGCAATGTGTTTGTGAAACTATGGGTTTGCCATTATTCTGATTCAATTTTATGCATGATCGTATGATTATTGTTTGTTTACGTTTTCGTATCCATGAATATAATGTGCTTATGAATTTGCATGCTTGTCGTATTTCAATTTACTTTTATGCATACAAATTTGGGCATAGATTGCATGCAAATAGGTTGTATGCAAATATGAAAATGTGTTACACGTGAACTTAGATGAACTTTTGATGTATGCATGCGAACTTGGGAGTAAAATTATCCTTGGAAATATGTTGCTTAGGCTTAGTTGAATTATTGCACAAATCATTTATTACAAGTGACATAAGTAAGGGACCATTCCAAACCCAATAGTTTGAGGTCTTCCCTTGCGAGGGGTGAGTGCAGCCTTAAATCTATGTCCCGGTTTACACCGGTGGCGACTCCATTATTCTCCGGTTTAGTCCCCCGTGGGCTACTCCGTACTCCCAACTAGGCTGCGAGCCAATAACAGCATGTGTCACCTAGTTTCTGTGTCCCACAGTCTGGCGACTCCACTGGGGATAGAGAATCGGCCCAGAAATAATGTCTTGTAATATTATGATTTGTGCTTTAATTAATCGTGTCTACTATTGGTTAAAAGGGGTTTAATTAAAGGCATTCTTTAAGGCTGGGTAATGGTTTGGTGTCTTCCTTCATTCACTACATTTCTATAAGGAAAAGCTGTGAAGGCACCTATATAATCATTTACTAGTAGCCTATTGTGATGGACTAATTTGGAGGACTCGTTGTTTATTCCTGTCACCAAGCGATAAGAGCCTAAGAGGCTAGGGTACTTAAGAGAGCCTCGCTACACCCTCCCTCTGGGGAATCTACAATGGGAAATCCATCTGACAGTCAGTCACACACCATAACTCGTTGGAACGTACCGTAAGGTATAAAAAAGGTGCGCTCACTTGGTCGCGCGAACCCTTGAGTGGGGAGACCTAGTTGTGGGCAATCCTTCGCCAGCGATAGTCTTTGTCTACACTCCCATAAACCCACACGTAGACCAGGGTTGTATGGCCTATAGCAACTATTTCCTTGTGCTTGTAGACCATCCTCATTTGGATGCAGTTGGACTTCTTGTCAGAAATGCGAACTTGTTGGGCCATTTAAACTGGGACGAGTTCGTATCCTATGACAATTGGGCCAAAAGCTTCTGAAATTTGATGGGCCAGTCTGTAGAAATTATTTTTGTATGCTTGTGTTTGGGAACATTGTCGTTTGGATCCATTCGGACCTTTTGTCATGAGATATGAGCTTGTTGGGCCATTTAAACTGGGACAGGAATGTATCTTATGATGATTGGGCCAAAAGCTTCTAAAACGCCAATGGGCCATTATATGTTTGTGTTTAGGAACATTATCATTTGGATACGGTTGGACTTCTTACCATGAGATGTGAACTTGTTGGGCCATTTAAACTGGGACGAGTTCACTCCTATGACAGTTAGCCCAAAAGCTTCTAAAATGTTGATGGGCCGATTTGTGTGAAAATTTTAATGAGTTGATATATTTCCTATATCGCACGCATCTCATGCACCTCATGCATACATGCATCATGCTAACCCTTGTGTTCTGAAAGCCATCATAGATTTCCGTTGGGTTATGGAAGAGGGAAGACTCACCAAGAGGCCAATAACAGATATGAGTACATCCGATAACGAGGTATCCCGAATAGGCCAATAACACATGTCACTCCACGTCACTACCACGTCATCATCCACATCACCAGTTGACCAAGTCAAAGTGCCACGTCATCACCACGTCATCATCAAGCAATCACGCCTTGCCACGTGTCCCAATCCTACGGTGCCGACACTCCATTTCGCCATGTGTCACCACATCAGCGCCATGTCAACCCAATCATTTAGCTCTCAGCCGCCTTGCCACGTGTCGCATTATCTCCTTATCCGAATTGCCACGCGTCGCAACGCCCAGAGCCCACCGAGGCTTATAAATTGAGCTCGAGATTTCAGTTTCAGTTGTACCATTCTCTCTCATTTCTTTGATGTAAATAGGGAGTCTTCTCTCTAGTTTCTTTTAATTTCAATTTTGTAATTAAATTTTAATTACGTTTTGTAATAATAATAATTTACTTTGTTTATTTTTACAGTGTTTACTATTCACCATGAGGAGGTAACTTCCCCCTGATAGGGTGAAAGGTAATTCTTTTACTATTTCTATTTAGATTAATCTCCCTTAAAAATAATATATTCACTATTTAAAATTTGACTTAAAAAGGATACCGCTATATTGGTCGGTTGGTAATTCATTTTAATTTGGTTTAAACCTGACTAATCAAGGATACCGCCAGATTGGTCGGTTGGTAATTAAATTTTGGTTCCTTCTTTATGGCTGGTTTATTTTGGTTCCGCCTTTATGGCTGGATTATGGACAAATATTACCGCCTTAATGGCTGGTTGGACTTAATTTGACTTAATCAGGTTACCGCCTATATGGCTGGTTGGTAATATTATCACAAGTTTATATATTATTTTATGGGAGATATCTAAAATAGTAAATAGTAAAAGTAATTTCTTTTACCTTAGCATTTCATTTTATTTTATTTTACTTTTCAATTTCTACTTTACCGCATTTTTACTTTCGGCATTTTTACTTTATGTCTTTTATTTTACTAGCCCTAGTTATGTGTTGTAACTAAATTAGTTATCTAGGGTTGTGATGAATTCCAATATCACCGGTTTATAAGGGTTAGATTATAGTTTGAGTAATATAAAGATTTATTTATTGATTTTTAATCTTAATGCTTTTTATTAACTGGCCACTAATAAAATTGACTAGGTAAACTTAAAATGAATTAGACATAGGGATTTAAGTTTAAGACCTTAGACTCAATAGCCCACGATCTTCCTTGAGGATAGATAACCCTTTAATAAATTTCCTTACAGGATAGGAATATACCTGTTGGGCGGGGGTAGCCAAATTGGAACTTAATCTTAATGAATCTAGGTAATTTGGTTGACATAGACGTATGGTTCAATTAGATTATACTAGGTATTTGTAATTGACCATCGGAAGAGGCTTTTACATAATTTAGTGTTCCAGGTTAATAAATCAATATTTTACCCAACTTTAAGATAACCACATAATCTCTAAATAATATTGGAAATATTCACAGCCCTAGATAGTTTTTAATATTGAATTTTCTTAAAACTACTTTCAAGCAATTTTATTTACTTGTTTTTAAATTCAAAATCTTCACCATTTCAAATCAATCAAACAACCTGTTAGATACTAGTAATCATTTGACCTAATAAAATTAATATATAAGGTTTTAAGTCCTCGTGGGATCGATACTTTTTATACTACTTGAATGATACGTGCGCTTGCGTTATACGTGTGTGTTTACGCCGGTCAAAGAGCCAATGATATATCATCAAAAGGCTCCTTACTCAGTCCATCTCTAATGAATTGAATTTTATCTGCGCGATTATCAGACATCATTCCTAAAGAACGACAACGAGTGTTGCACGTACAGCGTGCACATTATTATAACAAACATCTAATTGTTTAGCTCTTTGTTTTTTAGAATAGGTGCTTTTCCTTGAAGCAGACATGTAAGGAATGAAGGAGTCAAGTGACTCACTTACCAAGCGAACTCTTGCTTCAATTACCCAATGAATATCATAAGGAATACCATGAATCATAAGAAGTCTCATTCTTTCTGTGTGGGCTTTGTAAATGTTTATCAGAGCATTTTGGGGAAGAGAAGGAAAATGTTTGCAGAGGTTTGCAAGAGTTTATTCCATGCTTTTGTTTGTATGGTATCAGTAATTTTAGGAAACTAAAATAACCGACTTTGTATCACGAAGTTCCATTATCCGCTGTTTTACCGGGGTGTGAGATAAAAATAATCAAATCCTGCAAAACTAAGAGAAATGGAAATTAGATGAGTATTAACAGAAAATAAAAGAAACTACGTCAATCAAGGTATACTGGGTTTGACAGGAAAAAGGTTTCTTGAAATTTTGAGCACTCCAAAAAAGGTTTCAGATGCTGTCAATTTACTTTAAATATATCACCATCCATAGGATTCTCAATGTCAATTGCCCCATATGGATAAACGTATTTCACAATAAATGGGCCACTACATTTGGATTTTAACTTTCCAGGAAATAAATGAAGACGAGAATTATAAAGCAAAACTTTTTGACCAACTTCAAATATTTTTCGTGAAATTCGACTATCATGAAAGGCTTTAGTTTTAGCTTTAAGAATTTTCGTATTCTCATATGAATCATTCCTTAACTCTTCCAAGTCCATTTAGTTAAAATTTACGTTCATGACCAGTATTTTCAAGGTTTGAATTAAATGCTTTAATATCCAAAATGCTTTACGCTCAAGTTCTACAGGCAAATGACAAGGTTTTCCATAAACTAGACGATAGAGGGACATTCCCAAAGATGTTTTGAAAGTTATTCGATATGTCTAGAGTGCATCAATTATTCGAAGAGACCAATCTTTGCGATTTGGGTTAACCGTCTTTTCTAAAATCTGTTTAATTTCCCTATTCGCTAATTTAACTTGTCCATTTGTCTGGGGGTGATAAGAGGTGGAAACTTTGTGTGTGACTCCATACTTTTTCATTAGGACTAAAATGGTCTATTACAAAAGTGTTTACCGCCGTTAATTATGATGGCCCGAGGAATTCCAAATCGACTCAACATATTTTCTTTTAAAAATTTGATCACAATTGTGTGATCATTGTTCCGACAAGGAATTACCTCCACCCATTTAAACATAATCGACTGCAACTAAAATATATAAAAATCCAAAAGATGGTGGAAATATGCCCATAAAATCTATCCCCCAACAATTAAATATTTCGATGACAAGGATGGGATTTAAAGGCATCATGTTTCTTTTTGAAATAGATCCCAACTTTTGACAGTTTTCGCAAGTTTTGCAGAAAGTGTGTGTATCTTTAAAAATGGTGGGCCAATAAAATCCACACTGTAAGATTTTTGAAGTGGTTTTCTTAGATGAAGAATGACCTTCATATGCTTCTGAATGATAGAATTGTATAACACCACTTATCTCATTGTCCGATATGCATCTTCTGAAAATCTGATCAAGACAACATTTAAACCGATATGGATAATCCTAATAGAATCTTTTGACTTCGGTAAAAAATTTCCTCATATTTTATTGGTTCCAGTCTGGTGGCATCTTTCATGTTGTAAGAAAATTGACAATATTAGCATACCAAGGCATTATGTTAACAGAAAATAAGAATTCATCGGGAAAAGAATCATTGATGGTATCAATTAGTGACTCGTTTGTGAGTCTCGATAAATGATCTGCAACCGCGTTCTCTACCCCTTTCTTGTCTTTGATTGTGAGATTGAATTCTTGAAGTAACAAAATCCACCGTATTAATCTTGGCTTGGCATCCTGTTTAGACATCAAATATCTAATAGTAGCATGATCAGAGTAAACAATAGTTGAAGAACCTATTAAATATGATCGAAATTTATCCAATGTAAATATTACAGCAAGTAGTTCTTTTTTCTATGGTAGTATAAATTATTTGTGCACTATTTAAAGTTATACTTGCGTAATATATTACATGCGACTTACCTTCCTTTCTCTGTCCTAGCACTGCACCAACTGCATAATCATTAGCATCACACATTAGCTCAAAAGGCAAGAACCAATTAGGGGATTGCATAATAGGAGCAGAAGTCAAAAGACTGATAATCATTTCGAATGATTTTTGACATTCTTCTGTCCATTCAAATATTGTATCTTTTAACAATAGGTTACATAAGGGTCTGGATATGGTACTAAAGTTTTTAATGAACCTCCTATAAAATCTTGCATGTCCTAAAAAGAACGAATGTCCCTGACTGTTTTTGATGATGGTAATTTAGAAATTACCTCTATTTTTACCTTATCAACCTCAATACCTTTAGACCATACAACGTGTTTACATTTTTTCAAAAAAATTTCTAGATTATTCAAGCAATTATTAGATGAATTCCCAAAATAGTTATATCGTCCGTAAAGACCTCGAAACAGTATTCTACCATGTCACTAAATATGCTTAACATGCATAATTGGAATGTTACAGGTGCATTACAAAGTACAAAAGGCATTTTCCTAAATGCAAATGTTCCAAAAGGACATGTGAATGTGGTCTTTTCCTGGATTTCTAAAGCAATGAGAATCTGATAATAACCAGAGTAACCATCAAGAAAACAATAATATGGATGTCCATCTACTGTTTCTAAAATTTGATGAAGAAATGGTAAAGGAAAATTATCTTTTCTAGTTGCGTCATTTAGTTTTCTAAAATCAATGCACATGCGCCAACTAGATGAAATGCGAGTTGGGATTAATTATCCTTTATCATTTGTTACGAAAGTAATTCCATATTGTTTTGGTACAACCTGTGTAGGACTTACCCACTTACTATCAGAAATTGGATAGATAATGCATGCATCAAGTAGTTTAAAGACCTCTATTTTTACTACTTCTTTCCTGTGAGGGTTTAATCTTCTTTGGGGTTGACAATATGTCCTAGCATTATCCTCTAAGTGTATTCAGTGTATGTAGATTAATGGATTAATACATTTTATGCCTTTTAAAGTCCATCCAATTGCTAGTTTATGTTCTTTCAACAACACATTTAAAAGTTTACCTTTTTGATCGCTTGTGAGAGAAGAAGAAATTACCATAAGGTAAGTTTGATTATCCTCTAAAAATACATATTTCAGTTCTTCTGGCAAAAGCTTTTATCTCCAAATTGGATGCTTCTTCGGGTTTTCATGCTTCAAGTGTTCTTAGTTCTTCCAAATTTTGAATCTTTCCACTGTCTTCCAATACCTGTGTAGAATCAAATAGAAAATCATCAGTAATATCTTAATCTATTTGCGCACTTGACTCAATAAAATTAGTAGTAAAAAATTTCTTCGAGATCAGATAAACTCCCATGAATATGCTCATCCACAATAGGTTCAATTGATTCTACACTTTCATTTTCATTATCTTCATCATATGACTGTTTGCACAAGTTAAAAATATTTAGCTCTAATGTCATGTTGCCAAAAGAAAGATTCGTGATTCCATTCCTGCAATTAATTAAAGCGTTAGCTTTTGCTAAAAATGGGCGACCAAGTATTACAGGGATTGGCTTACAACTATATGTCACAGGTTGTGTTTCTAAAACAATAAAATCCACAAAATATACGAATTTATCGATTTTCAATAACACATCTTCCATAATTTCTTTTGGTACCTTAACTAATCTATCGGCCAGTAAAAGAGTAGCTGAGGTTGGTTTCATATCATCGATATTAAGTTGTTGACAAACCGAAAATAGAAGTAAATTTACACTAGCTCCAAGATCAAGCAAAACATGTTCAATGTTTTGATTTCCAATAATACAAGAAATTATTGGACAACTAGGGCCTTTGTATTTTAATGCGTTCTTGGTTGAGAGAATGGAACTTACCTGTTTATCTAGAAAAGCTTTCTTTCTTAGCTGATGTTTTCTTTTAACAGTGCACAGATCTTTCAGAAATTTGGCATAAGATGGTATCTGTTGGATGACATCTAACAAGGGAATATTGACCTTTACCTGTTTGAATATTTCATAAATCTCCGGGGAATGGTTCAATTTCTTTATTTTTAATGCCTGAGGAAATGTAGGTGCATGAGAAAAACTGTTATTATCGACGACAGATAATGGCTCATCAACCCCTTACTTACCCTCTGATTCTGATTTATTCTAAGTTTCGCGAGGTTTAAGAATACGTCTGTGGATGTTCTTACCACTGCGAAGAGTAATAATAGATTTGACTTGGTCTAAGTATTGATTTCCACAACTACCATCGTGAGGGTTTTGATGACTCTTAGGATTTGACTGAGATTGTGCAGGATACTTACCTTTCTCTTTAATGGCCAAAGCAGATGTGATTTTATCAAAAGTTTCTTTCATATCACTCATCATTTGTGAATTTTGGTTATTGATGGTTTCTTATTTTTCCATGAATGCACTCAAGTTATCTTCAATGGTTTTCCTAGGTGGTGGGACATATGGTGCATAATTCTGGGAATTTCGAAAATTCTGGTGAACCTGGGGAGGTTGGTGTGAAGGTTGTGTGTGATTATCATTCCTCCAATTGAAGTTTGGATGGTTTCTCTAACCAGAATTATAGTTTTGTGAGTATGAGTTTGGATTTGGTCTGTTGAATGTGTTTATGGAAATGACTTGGCATGGATACATTTTTTCAGGGCTGGTAAGGACGAGCAAACTTCTGTGAAATGTTCATTTGAACTAAAGATTTGACATATAACTTCCTGAACTGACTTGACATGATCATTCTTCCTTATTTCTAAAGCCTCAATTTTTTTTAGACAAAATGCATACTTGGCAGCAAGGTCATGGTTTCCCTAAGGTTAAACATACCTATACCAGATGGCTGTGGTTTAATAGATGACTCATATGTAATAATTGTATCCATTGTTTTGTATTCTCTACTATGTGCTCTAAGTAATCTAGTGCATCTTCGGGATCTTTGTCCACGAACTCACCGTTACACATCATCTCCACTTTTGTCTGCCTTAGGGTGTTAAACCCTCGTAGAAGTGGGCAACAAACCTCCATGTTTCAAACCTGTGATGTGGAAAAATATTTAACATCTCTTTATACCTCTCCCAATATTGGTAAAGTGTTTCCCCCGACTCTTGTGTGAATATTGTGATTCTTCTTTTAAAGGAATTTGTCATGTGAGGGGGAAAGAACTTCTTAAGAAAATGCTCTTGTAAATCATCCCATGTTCTAATAGATCCTGACCTAAGGTTTTGTAGCCAAATTTTAGCTTTATCCTTTAAGGCAAAAAGGGAAAAAACTTTAACTGAATTATATTAATACTAAAATTTTGGTATGTGCAAGTGTTACATAACTCTTAAAACTCTCTTAGGTGCTGATAAGGGTTTTCTGATTCTAGACCGTGGAATGTGGGTAAAAGATTGATGACACTTGATTTAAAATTGAAACGTGCTACTTTAGGAGGAAAAACAATGCAAGATGGTGATCCTATCCTAGTGGGATTCATGAATTGTCTGAGTGTCCTAGGATAATAAGGATCTCCATGCTGAGACTCGTTTTCTTCCTAATTAACTGGGTTTTCAACTCGGGCAGGTGGATTTTCAATTTGATTTTCAGCCATTCTTACAAACGATGAAGGTGATGAAGACTCTCTTTTTAATCTACCGCTAGATGTTCGAGACTAGTGTTTCATGCAACTTAAAAACAAACTATATGCAAAAATATGAAATTGCAAAAAAATAATACTAAAAAAAGGAAATTAAACTACAAACTGAAAAAATAATAAAGGGAATACAAATGCACTGATTTAGATCTAAAAATGTCATCTAACTCTTGTTAATTCAGATCTCAATTGAATTTCTCGTTCAAAAATCGCAATGTCTTGAATTATATTTTCGTGAATTTTTATGAGAGCATCTTTACATGGCGATGGTTCAAAAAATTCTTTGATAAACAGCAGACACCTTTTAACTTGATTTTTCTATTTCCTGTAACCAATAAAAATTAGAAACAAGGTCTATCTATATGTGGGATTTCTGGGTTCAGGGTTCATTTAGGATTAATCAGGACAGTTTGGATCTACACAAACAAGAAAAGAAAATAAAAGAAGATGCATAAATTAAATAAAAACAAGTTATGAATTAAAAACAAAGAAAAGAAAAGTAGATAAAGAAGAAATTAATTACAATGACTATTCTATCTACTAAATAATACTTCCCCGGTAACGGCGCCAAAAACTTGACACGCTTAAAAAGTGGTCTTTTACTCCCAAGTATAAGAGTGTCGAAGTAATAAAATAACCCACTAAGTCCGGGGTCGATCAACATAGAAGAGATTTAGCAAAATAGAATGATGAGCAGTGCGAAAAAGAAAAGTTTGATTTGTTTGAAGTAGTTGGTGACTTTTAGATTTAAAATGCAATAATGAAATGAACTGCTGGAGTTTGGGGATCCACTTTTAACGTTTGAACTTAGAAATCTCGCTTAACTATAATATATAAATTGCCATTTACCCAATTGATTTATCTCAGGAATTAATTATGCCAATATAAAGAACCAGCCATAAAGACGGTAGTCATTTATGTCAATAATTAGTCCTGCCAAGGTACTAAGTATGCCAAAAACATAAAACCAGCCATAAAGGCGGTGATACTGTTTGTCTATAACAAGTCCTACCAAGGTACTTAATTATGCCAAAATCGTATAAAACCATCCATATAGGTGGTAGCAAGATAAAACCAGTCATAAAGGCGGTAGAAAGATTGTCAATAATTAATCTAGATCTAAATCAAATTTTAATCATAAGATTTCAATTTATTTAATATAATAGAAGCGAGTTTAATCTAAATTTTCATGATGAAAGCTTCACACATACCCCAGCAGAAAAGAAATTAGCTACTCATTTTGTAATTAAACATACTCGTAATTTTATTACTGAAAGAAAAAGACATTACAAAAAGCTTTAAGTAAATAAACAAATAAGACACTCTCTCTCCAAGATCTATAGAGGAATCAGGAAAGAAAGTATGAAAATTTCTTCTGCTGGAAGCTTCAATTTATTGGTAAATTTTGGTTTGCGCATCGCGACGCAAGTGCCACAGTTGGGACACGTGTCGAAAGAATGGCGGGTTCGGCGACATCTTCATTTTATTAAGCGCTTCGCGACACAAAAGTTCCTCGCATCGCGATGCGAAAGTAGAATTTCCATTTTTGCCCTTTTTCCAAGTCTGGTTTTTCCTGTCGAGCTTCCGGGCGATATTTTACCTATCAAATAACATAAAATGACATAGTAAAAACACTCAAAGCATAACTTAAAATATTATTTCACAAATGTGTTAATTTAAGGGGATTAGTGAAACTATAAGTGTAAAATAATTGACTTATCATATAATAAATATGCACTTTTTAGTATTCATCAGGAGTAGTTATTAAGTTTTAGTCTAACGTTGGATTGGATCATTGGGTGGTTGTGTAATACATTCTCAAGTATCTTAAGAGAATGATAAGTAATATGCTTGTGTATTCCGGTGAAGATATGATCCTAAGAGGCTATACGGACTCTGATTTTCAAGCAGATGTCGATTCTAGGAAATCAACATCTGGATCAGTGTTTGCCTTAGGTGGTGGAGCCATTGTATGGTGGAGTATAAAGCAATCTTTTATTGTTGACTCCACCATGGAGGCTGAGTATGTAGCAGCTTGCGAAGCAGCTAAGGAAGCAGTTTGGCTCCATAATTTATTGGGAGATCTGAAAGTTGTTCCAGATATGGATAAACCACTCACACTTTATTGCAATAATAGTGGTGCAGTGGAAAATTCAAAGGAACCAAGAAGCCACAAGATGGGAAAGCATATAGAGAGAAAATATCATCTCATCAGAGATATAGTGCAGAGATGAGATATTTATGTATACAAAGATTGCATCCGCAGAGAACCTGGTTAATTCATTTACAAAGACCTTATAGGCTAAAGTGTTTGAAGGTCACCTAAATTGTTTATGATTAAGTGACATGTCCCATTTTCTCTAGTGCAAGTGGGAGATTGTTGGGATATATGCCCTAGAGCTTCACGTAATATAAACGAAATTATATTTTATGAAATAAAGTGATGCATTATTTATTTATCAAAGTGTTTGTTTAATATCACATGTTTTACATTATCTTCTTTACCCTAGATTTACTCATGTGCCTTCAGATTTAGTGTATGAGTGTCATACACACGAGGATTTAAGTCTGAAGTTAGTAATCTAAAATAGTTTATAGAGAGCAAACAAAGCGGGTACTTTGTTTTTGGTTTATCTATAGCTGTATTCCATTCTATAATTGCATGAAGATATTGATTCGGGATCGTCTATGTGGAGACATGAAAATGGATGCACCTTCTATGGTGTGATCATATAGGACTGGACTCAGATAGAAATGACTTTCTTATAATAACCGTAAATAAAGAAATTCATTTTGATCTACTAGATGGTTATATAAGGATTGATCTTAATCCTGAGTGTACTATGTGTAAGTGTTCCTAGAACATGCCACAAGATCTCTAAGAGTGGTTCGTGTGTGAATAAAATAGGAGTTGCGGAAATACACACAAAGATTGGTAGAGATTCAAAATCTTTCAAGGATGTAATAGAAGCTCCAAGACTTCAAATTGAATTCCAAACTCTAGGATTAGTTTCCCTATCACCTCATTTGTCTCCTTAAGTGCTAGCTTGCTTGAATTTTTGCAACAAAAATCCATGGAGGGAGATAGCATGTCACGGTTTTGGCAAGAAATTGGAGGAGAGAGTGAATAGTTTTTTTGATATTTTGTTTCTAAAACCCAATTACCAAAGTTGCTTTTTCAAAAGTGGTATATGTTTTTCCAAAAAGCAAATAAAAAACAAAGTGTGTTGGAGAAGTTTCAATAAAAGCTCCCAACCACTTCCATCATCTTGATTGACTAGTGATGTAAGTAAAGTGGGTCCCACCATTTTAAATTCAAAATTTGGTTGGCACACACAACACAACTTTGGGCCCAGTTTCGTTTAATCCGATTAAACGAATTTTCCGTCGCAACGTAATTAAATTTAATTTAATTAAATAATAATGCCTAGCAAAATTATTACGGAAGTCTCTTACGACTTAATTCTAAAATAATTCGTTCACTTGAATTAAAATCCAATTTTAATTCCGTGTTGAAATCCGACTTCAATTAATATATCTAATATATTATTTTAGCCCAAATAAATAAATTAAAAAGAAAAATCCAATTTAACTATTAAATTTATTTTACCGATTAATTCCAAATTAATCGCGTTCTCTCTTCTTAATGAATTAATCCCAGATTAATTCATGACGCAATTAATCCCAGATTAATTTTCTCTCTGTTAATTAATCCCAGATTAATTATTGTCGTAATTAATCCCAGATTAATTTTCTCTCTCTTAATTAATCCTAGATTTATTCTGTTCGAGTCAAATGTCATCGGTGAATCTTTGGGAAGCGACCCAATAGATCCCTGGATATGTTGGCAGTAAATACGGTCATCGGACTATCCAAACACATGTGTACCCGGTACCACGTTCTTACCGATTTACAAGACATGATTGGCTTCTAGCAAAGCACCGTGCCTACCCAATTCTCCAAAAATATATTCAACATGCAATATATATAATCTGTATCAGACATAGTATATTATGTATTATGTATTACGATCCAGTATCGCACGTCACATGCTAGGCTTGGGGCTGGAATTGTGTCTGCCTCGTATGAAACAGATATCGGATCACTGGCAACTAGTCTCTATAATCGGATAATCATAACCTAGTCATATTATCTCGATGACTGCAGTACTTAAGAGTACCAGTTCCTTATCCTACGTGATCATCATCTCCATATGACTGAAGTGATACTTCTATCTTGACATCACACCCAATACACTATGATTCTCAGTAAACCCAGAAGAGGCGTACACAGAACATGTTAAAGACCCGGATGACCAAAACCAAAGCGTACTGATCATCGCAAGTATTAGCGATGCATGTCTCAGGTTAAGACCAAATACATCTACCCTGATTCGGACTCCCATAGACACATAGTCATACTACCAATGGGATTCTGAGGGGTCTACCCAGAGCAAAGTTGTTCCCGTACAATCGGAAAACAGAACCTCCTATCACACTTGCATAAGTATCCAATACTTAAATATATGAGAACTATGCCGTTAAGCTTCCATAACGTGTACACGTGCAATACTAGCCTATTCTGCATTATCGATGTCCAGTCTCGATAATACTACGACTAGGGATATTTAATGATTAAACCTTTCGTGGATTAATACTGTCTCATATCTTATTAATCTGGTACTAATCATATGGACTTTTATCATTTATATATCTAAGTAATCCAATTTCAAAATGACAAAAGAGCAATTTCCTTTGTCACATAGTTAATTTTGTAAAAGAACACCATGTTTTTTACAAAATAGTGATGTTATGGGTCATAATTGTCCAACAATCTCCCATTTGGCCTATAGCCAATCACTCAAGTGTCTAACAACTGAACTATGTACGGGTCGCACATGCTTATGCTGAGATATCGCTTTCGTCGGCGGATTTACAAGGTTATCGTATGATGTGATTTATTCAATCATCACATCGCCACGATGTATGATATCACGAATCAGATAAAACTGTCGAAGTATATCCTTGGATCGTTGATGAGACCGTAATTCTTTAGCCTGTGCTGTGGCCTAGCTCAGCTGCTAATAGAACTACTCCTAATCCAATTAGGAATATTTATAGATCCAAAATACTTCTTTTGCTGCCTCAGCTGTAGTAATGTATTCCATTTTTGTTGAATCGGCAACAGTATCTTGCTTGGAAGATTTCTAGCTCACTGGTCCATTGTTCAAACAAAATTATGTACCCTTATTGTGACTCAAAGTCGCCTTTACCGGTTTGGAAACTTGCAACGGTGAACCTAGTCACTTCAAGTTCTCCTTCTCCATATCTAAAGAAAGCATCCTTAGTTCGTCTAAGATACTTAATGATGTTCTTTACATCAATCCAGTGACCATCACCTGGATCTGCCTGATAGTGACTCCACATGCTCAAAGCATATGAACACCAGGTCACGTACATATCTTTCAATGTATGGGTTCTCAGAGAGTGCTAACACTTTCAGATCTATCCAAGTAGATCCTTATTCCAAAAATAAAGGTTGTTTCTCCCAAGTATTTCATGGAAAATTTTAACGAAAGCCAAGCTTTCACCGATTGTGATATATGAATGTTATTGCTTAGAAGCAATACATCATCAATGTATAGGACAATCATTATTAGTGTGCTCCCACTAACCTTCTTATATACACAAGAATCATCATCGTTTTGAATGAAACTATATACCATTATGATTTCATCAAAACGTTGGTTCCAAGAACGCAATGCTTGCTTCAATCCACGAATGGATCGAATTAACTTGCAAACCTTGTTTGCATGTTTTGGTACGACAAAACCATAAGGATGTTGTATGCAAACATCCTCCAAAAGGTTTCCTGTTAAGGAAAGTGGTTTTGACCTTTAGCTGTCATATTTCATAAACAAAAGATGCAGCAATAGCAAGCATTATCCGAATGGATTCAATCATGGCAACAGGTAAAAGGTTTCTTCGTAATCAACACCATGTTGATGACGATACCCTTCCGCTATAAGCCTAGCTTTGTAAGTTTGTGTGTTGCCATCTATGTTTGTCTTCACCATGAAGACTCATTTGCTACCAATAGACACAATGCCTTCTGGTACATCAACCAGTGTCCAAACTTGGTTGGTATACATGGAATTCATTTCGGACTTCATGGCACTTTGCCATAGAGTGGAGTCGATATCTTGTATCATTTCCTCATACGTAGTCAGTTCGTCTTCCTCAATAAGATTGAAATCTATATAAGGTGAGATCAGAAACCCATACCTCTTAGGTTGTTTTCTGACTCTCTTCGACCTACACGGTTCTGGTTTATTAGATGATCGTGGGACAGTTTCATTTCTGATGAACTGTTCGTGTTCCGTTAAGGGATTGGTGTCTGGAACAGTATTACTCCAATTTTCATCGAGTTCTACTTTCCTCCCACTTACCACTACATTTAGGAATTCCTCTTAGGAAAACCGCATGGAGAGCAACAAATATCTTTGTTCTCTTGTGAGTTCTGAAATTGGTTTCCCTAGGATAACCAGTTACAAATAGGCACTTATCCGATTTGGGTTCTAGTTTGGTACCATCCAAACATATGCCTAGCTTTCCCAAATCTTCAAGAATGAGAAACCCGGTTTCTTTCCTGTCCATATTTCATATGGAGTCTGTCCAAAAGAATTTTACGGAACTTTATTCAAAATAAGTATCTCAATGTTCAATGTGTATCCCGTGAAGGAAATTGGTAGCTCAATGGGGCTCATTATTAACCTAACCATATCCAACAAAGTCATGTTTCTCCGTTCGGACACACCACTTAATTGAGGTGTTCCGAGAGGAGTCCACTATGAAAGAATACCATGCTCTTTCAAGTAATCGAGAAACTCAATGCTTAAGTATTTTCCACCACGGTCTGACCGTAATGTTTTAATACTTTTTTCGGTCTATTTTTCTACTTCATGTCGAAACTCTTTGAATTTATCAAAAGTTTCCGACTTGTGTTTCATAAGAAACACATAACCATAACGTGATGCAACATTCGTAAAGGTTATAAAGTATTCATATCCATCTCTAGCCTAGCTAGACATGGGCCCGTATACGTCACCATGAACGAGGGCTAACAGCTCGGTGGAACGTACACCTTTACGGCTAAAAGATGTTTTAGGCACTTTGCCTAATAAACAAGATTCGCATACATCATATGATTTAGAATCAAATCCGTCCAAGTATCCACTCTTCAAAAGTGTGGATATACGAGTCTTGTTAATGTGTCCCGGAAAACATTGACACAATAAGTTTCATCTGATTTAATTCAGTTTGAGCTATTTGTTTGTCATGTTATATGTTTGAGATTTGTTTATATTCAAAATATAATGTTTATATCTCAATATCATCTTTATAAACAAAACACCTAGTGTTCTGGAACATAAAGGTTTACCCGCAACAGGTTAAACTAGATATAGAGATAATGAATCTAGTCAAACTATGTACATTATAACAGTTTCCTAGTTTAAGTATGTTGATGATGTTTTTTAGGTACTATGATATTTAAGCAGCACGGTAGGGGTAAAAGGGTAAATTCCCTCATTGGTCAAAATCATTAAAAATGACCATCATGACCGACCACATAAGTGAGGGCCGAGCACATAATGGTAGGTGACCGACCACTTCGGTTCGGTTGATCGGGCATTATCAGATCGGCGGCAACATTCTCAGTTCAAAGGACCATCATGACCGACCTCATGAGGACCGACCAGATAGCGAGATACGCTCCAGAAGATAAGATACCATATTCTTGCGGATAAGATGATCAATTATCCTATTCTAATGGGGGTAAGGAGATAATTTATCCTATTCTAGTAGGGTATGGGAAGTGAATATAGTTTTTGACTAGGAATCCTTATGGGAAAGGGAAATTGTTTCAACTAGGAAATTCTTGTAGGAGAAGGAATCTGATTTCTACACTAATATAAATATGAGGGTACAGCATAGGTAAAAGAGGAGTTGAGTTGAGATCAGAATCATTATCATCAGACTTGTAAAAAAACAAGAAGCAGAGCCGAGAAGCGTGTTTGGGTAATAAAAGTATCATCCTTTTTGTGCCCGTGGACGTAGGTCGGACCAAGATCCGCCAAACCACGTTAAATCTCTCCGTCGATTGGCGTATTTATCTGTCTTTTGCTAAGTTTGCTTTTGGTCCCCCATAACCAAACAAATTCACTATTGAGGGAGGATTGTCTCGGGAGTAATATTCCCATATTGCCCTGAGACCAAAATCAGCCGTCAACAGTTGGCGCCGTCTGTGGGGACTCAATAAAAAGCGGCTCGCGTTGTAAGACGATGGCAGAAGGTGGAAATATCTAGTCGTCGGGGAGTTCAACAGCAGAATGGATGGAGAAAATAGAGGAAAATATGAGGAAAGATAGGGAGGAAAATCAAAACCTGTTGAAATCCATGATGAACAGACTGGAGAGGATGGAAGAAACAAATAATGAGAAGCTTGAAGCCGGAGCCAGTCGGAGGAGAGGCGAAATAGCGAAAGGAAAAAGGGTCGCCGATGTGAGTGATGATGATGAACCGAGGAGGAAGGGTCCCTACGGGATGAGGTCCGTAGTGGTAGAAAAAGATTTCCAAACGGAGGATACGTGGGAAGAAGAAGTAGGGAGACAATCACCAGATTCTTCCTATGATAGCCCCCGCGACACCAGAAGGGGAGATATGAAGCATGGTGAAACTGGACGGGAAGTCTCAAGTCATGAGGAACGTCGCACCCGTGGTGACAGACGTGAAGGAGGCCGCGGGAGGCGGCATAGTGACACAGATGGCAGTATAAAGTCTTAGTTAAGAAAAGAAATGGCCAAGTCGGGAGTAAACCCCAAAAATGATACAGCAGATGCTCGGGACGGTGAGGTTGAATCTCCCTTCACAGAAGAAATAAGGTCGGCAAAATTCCCAAGACATTTCAACATGCCATCCATGACGCCCTACAAAGGCCATTCAGATCCAAAGTCCCATATTGAAAGTTTCGTCCTATTGATGGAGGTCCAAGGGGTAGTAGGGGATTCCATTTGCAAAGTATTCCCCCTAACCTTGGGCGGGTCTGCCATTCTGTGGTTCATAAGTCTTGCCCCGGGAAGCATCAGTAGCTTCGCTCAACTCAGAAGGTCATTTGTTCGACACTTCAAAGGGACCTGCGTCCCAAAGAAAATGGTGGGAGAATTGAGACTGATGAAGCAGGGGGATGATGAGCCCCTGAGGAATTTTATTGAAAGGTACCACAATTTGGTGCTCGAGGACGGAGGGTACGAGTCATCGGAAGCGCTAGAAAGTCTCAAGGGAGGTCTGAAGTTCGGGAAGTTGTGGACTCACCTGAGGATTCAAGACGTATCGGATTATACCACTGCCCTAGAGTTGGCAAGGAAGTTTATCTTAATAGAGGAGGAGAAAAAGATTGCCCGGGGAGTAGACACCCGAAAGGCTAAGATACCCAGGTCAGACAATCAGTGGGATTCGATTAGAAATTTGAGGAGACCAATCCCGGAGAAGAAGAAACTCAGACCGACACCTCTGAGTAGTCATGTTCAAGAGATAAAGTCATCTGTCCAAGTCAACCGTGTCGCGGGGAGAACAGTATACACCCCCCTGAACAAACCTATGGCCCAGATAGTTTGCAAAATCCAGGATAAAGGTCTGTTGGCCGAGCCTAATTTGAAAAGGTTCCCGATTGAGGAGGGAAATAGTAGGGCTTACAATAATGTAAGGGGACATGCCACGAATGGGTGCAGAGACCTGCGGGAGCAGGTGGAAGACTTGGTGAAAAAAGGCTATCTCAGTGTGTACATAGACCATTCGGTTTTTGAGGTCGACCAAAGTTGATAGCGGAAGTCATCCGGTCGGATGCGTGGAATGCTAAGATGTATAGAGGATGTATTAAGAAGAGCCTTGCTTGTAGTGACCCTTGTAGAGTTGCAAGAAAGGCAACAGATCCCAAAATGTGAGTAAGACATCTTCTGTCTTAGGCTAACATTTGATTATGCTTGTTTGTTATAGCCCACACAATGATTTTGATATTTGTTTTACGGCTCGGGTATGCTCTTGTACCGCCGAGACCGATGTCTCTTTCCGGCTCGGGTCTGCTCTTGTACCGCCGAGACCGATGTCTCTTTCCGGCTCAGGTCTGCTCTTGTACCGCCCAAACCGATGTTTCTTTCTGGCTCGGGTCTGCTCTTGTACCTCCGAGACCGATGTTTCTTTCCGGCTCGGGTCTGCTCTTGTACCGCCGAGACCGATGTTTCTTTCCTGCTCGGGTCTGCTCTTGTACCGCCGAGATCAATGTTTGTTTCGGCTCGGGGCTGGATTTTGTTCCGCCGAGGCCACTTGATTATTCGGCTCGGGGCTGGATTTCGTTCCGCCGAGGCCACTTGTTTATTCGGCTCAGGGCTGGATTTCGTTCCGCCGAGGCCACTTGTTTATTCGGCTAGGGGTTTGACTTCGTTCCGCCGAGGCCACTTGTTTATTCGGCTCGGGGCTGGATTTCGTTCCGCCGAGGCCACTTGTTTATTCGGCTAGGGGTTGGACTTCGTTCCGCCGAGGCCACTTGTTTATTTGGCTCGGGGCTGGATTTCGTTCCGCCGAGGCCACTTGATTATTCGGCTTGGGGCTAGATTTCGTTCCGCCGAGGCCACTTGTTTATTCGGCTCGGGGCTGGATTTCGTTCCGCCAAGGCCACTTGTTTATTCAGCTCGGGGCTAGATTTCGTTCCGCCGAGGCCACTTGTTTATTCGGCTAGGGGTTGCACTTCATTCCGCCGAGGCCACTTGTTTATTCGGCTTGGGGCTGGATTTCGTTCCGTCGATGCCACTTGTTTATTCGGCTCGGGGCTGGATTTCGTTCCGCCGAGGCCACTTGTTTATTCGGCTCGGGGCTGGATTTCATTCCACCGAGGTCGCTTGGTTATTCAGCTCGGGGTCGGGTTACGTCCCATCGAGTCGGCTTCTTTGGACTGGGGATGTAACATTCCCCCAGAGCCAAGTTTCTCTTCAGCTCGGGGTCGGGATACGTCCCACCGAGAGGCTTATCATCGGCATAGGATCGGAGCATCTCCCCATGGTCGGCCCTCTATTGGTTTGGGGATGTGACATTCCCCCAGAGCCAAATGTTCTTCTCAGCTCGGGGTCGGGTTACGTCCCACCGAGTCGATCGTCATCAGCATAAGGGCAAAGCATTTTTTCCACAGGTAGATATCGGGATCCTCGTTGACTGAGCTCATGAAGGTGGCATGAATGACCAGATTTGCTGCCAAGGCATTTTTCTCTGTAGTTCCTGGAGTGACCACCGACGGATTCATCGACACACCATCTTTTTTATAGTTCCCGGCATCAACTCACAAACTCGTTTTTACCGAGAACTAGGGGATATATGTTGATGATGTTTTTTAGGCACTATGATATTTAAGCAGCACAGCAGGGGTAAAATGGTAAATTCCCTCCTTGGTCAAAATCATTAAAAAGGACCATCATGACCTACCACATAAGTGAGGGCCGAGCACTTAATGATAGGTGACCGACCACTTCGGTTCGGATGACCGGGCATTATCAGATCGGCGGCAGCATTCTCAATTCAAAGGACCATCATGACCGACCTTATGAAGACCGACCAGATAGCGAGATATGCTCCAGAAGATAAGATACCCTATTCTTGCGGATAAGATGACAAGTTATCCTATTCTTATGGGGTAAGGAGATAAGTTATCCTATTCTAGTAGGGTATGGGAAGTGAATATAGTTTTTGACTAGGAATCCTTATGGGAAAGGGAAATTGTTTCAACTAGGAAATTCTTGTAGGAGAAGGAATCTGATTTCTACACTATTATAAATAAGAGGGTAGAGCATAGGTAAAAGAGGAGTTGAGTTGAGATCAGAATCATTACCATCAGACTTGTAAAAAAACAAGAAGCAGAGCCGAGAAGCTTGTTTGAGTAATAAAAGTATCATCCTTTTTGTGCCCGTGGACGTAGGTCGGACCAAGATCCGCCGAACCACGTTAAATCTCTCTGTCGATTGGCGTATTTATCTGTCTTTTGCTAAGTTTGCTTTTAGTCCCCCATAACCAAACAAATTCACTATTGAGGGAGGATTGTCTCGGGAGTAATATTCCTATATTGCCTTGAGACCAAAATCAGCCGTCAACAAAGTACATGCCCAAATGGCAGTTACAAAAATTAGGTTCCCACAGCCAAAACCGTGACTCTCGTCCCGTTTCTAACTCATAGGTTAATGTCATCTGAAGCCAGTATCCTGCTAGTCAGCAGATGCTGCACATCAGTACATATGTGAGTACCACTTCCAGTATCAAAAATCCAATTTTTAAAACTAGTAGTGTACATATTTATAACAAACATACTTAAAGTCGGAGCCTTGTCCGCCTTCACTTCCTTCATGTATGCCTTGTCCATACGGCAGTCATGCTTCCAGTGACCCCGTTTGCCACATTTTAGGTAGACATCTTGGGATATGTCTATTGTCTTCCCAGAAGACTGTGACGATTTTGCCTTTGCCTTTTTCCACACCTCCAGAAGACTTCGGTCAAGCCTTGGCCTTCTGGGATGTCGAAGTAAGATGCGTCTTGCGCTTCTTGCCCGGTTAGAAGCTCTGGCTCTGCCTCCTTGAGCATAGCCATTAACTCTCTAAGAGTTTTTCTCTTTATTCATGATAAACCCGCCCTAGTATTCGGGCAGAGACTTTAAGATCAAATATATGGAAGTCTCGGGCTCGTAGGTAATTCCCAACTAACCTAGCTATTCGATGCCATCAATATCTGCGACACTTGTGCCCGAGAAATGTACCCTCTAACATACGCGAGCGAAAGAGCTTCTTTTGCAATTCGTACTTCTGAGATCTAAGGTTAGATCTTTGAAGATTCTTTAATTTCAACATCATACTATAAGGATCCAATCCTTTGTTCTGATGACGAAATTAATGAGTCATTGCGGCAAGCATGATGGATTAAGCACTAAAGTTATCATCACGATGAGTCTTCCAAAGCTCATGCTCTACTATTTACTCAACTCCGGGCTTAGGCCCGAGAGGTTTCTCTATTACATAGAGTAACTTCTTGGCTCCCAGGACTATCCTGAGATTTATCTCCCAATCTGGAAAATATGAGTCGTTAAAGACATTATCTCCAATGATTATGTCTGTAACGTTAATCTTTCCAGCCATCTCGATTGCAATAGTCCAACTATCCAATCAACTATATTGGGTACACTCAAAATATAATGATTACTATAGTCCAACTATATAACCAACTACAAGTGGAGTAATGTGTTGTTCAGTCTAACTGTTCAAAGAAAGCAGTATTTAATATTAGTCCAACTAATATATTTATAACAACGATAAATAAAATAAAAGAGCGTGTATTGGCAAGTATCTAAATGAAATTGCAAATTTAATACTAGCCTCCCACTACTTTTCGGCGAGCCTCTAACCCTCTGTGGAGTACTCGGGAAATTTAGTTTCCTAGTGGGCTAGGATCCCGTTAAATAACACACAACCTTGACTTTGGCCAACAAGTTGTATGAAACTTAACTAGGTAGATCTCTAAGATCAATTGGATCCCAGAACAATTCCTAGATCCAGTAGGTGGACCTCCAAGTCCGAAATATATATCCAAAATATGTAAATATATCCAATATATTTCCTAACTTTTTCATCTGAATCAACTAAGCCTTGGCTTTGGCTCAACAAACTTAATGATTCCAGTTAAGCGGGACCTATTGACAGTGGGAAAGCTTTGTAATCCACGTCGATGAACGATAAGTGACCTTGACTTTGGCAAACAAGTCAGAACCGCCCAAGACATGCGATATAGAACAAAGCTTTCGTGGTTCAAACACATCCGCGATGGACATTAATCTTGACTTTGGCCAACAAACCAATGCCAATCTTGGATCTTGAGAGAGAACCACTCAATGGAAGGAAAAGCGCTTAATATTTGATTGTGGGTTTTTTGCGTAAATTGGCAACCAATTAATTATCTTTGATTAGATCTCATCATACACCCTTAAGCATGCATTCTAAAAGCATAATAAGGTGCGAAATAAAATTAATAATGATATGCGGATGGATATATAACAAATTTATTCCTAGAACAAATATCTCCATTTCCTCTCCCGCTAGCACTATTCATACTTCTACCCAATTACATAATACTTCTAAAGAAACCTCATTTACATTGAGGGGAATTGGTGAGAAGATAAATACAAAGAGAATACAGATAATAGGCTGGACACGCAGGTCCAATTTAATAAATTCTAAATTTATTACAATAATTTCCAAAATTGCCCTCACCCTTCTAATATCCATCTGATATACATTATTCATACAATACATCCATATATTCACACAAAGCATGTTATTCAATCAATCTAATCCAATTAATTAATCTTTGAATTAATGACCATCCAATGTTCAAACAACGATTTGATTTGCGCGAGTCCAACTCGTTTAAGAATATATTCTCAAAGTACGTATTCATGAATTATATCGAACTACAATTTTAAATCCAATTTAAATTTTATCCAATAGTAATTCATATTTAATTCCAAATTAAATAATTACAATTTTAAAGGTGCCTTTTAGACTTGGATTCCAAATCCAATCTTTATGGGTCTCAAAGTCCCAATTAGTATCCAATACTATTCAATTAAAGTCCAATGGTTCTTAATTAATTCTTTAGGCATGGGATTTGGCCATTATGGATCAAACCTAGGATGCCAAGGCCCAATTAGGAATCACCTTATGCCAAAAATCAATTTAGGCCATTAGGCCCATTAAATTATTAAAGGCCCAATTGTCATATTTTGACTTTATGGAAATGGTTTTAGGCCCAATTGGATCCAACCCAATTGTCCAAAACCAAACTTGGCCCAACCAAGCCCATTAAGCCCAATTACAATAATTAAATTAATACATTATTCCAAATTATATATTAATCCAATTCAAGTGTAATTAACATAATTAATTAACTAATCTAATGTTTCCAAAATAATAATTAATCCAATTAATCATGCTCAATATTTCCAATTCATGTCCAACACAAATTGAAGTAAAATCAATCTATAACATGCTTAGGGTTCACGGCAATGGCAAATAAAATATCATGCAATTTAATTTCAATCTAATTAAATCAACTTTTAACATACATTTCATGCCAACAATACATCCGATTGCTAATTTTTCAAAAAATCACCATGAACTATTACTATGGTGAATTTGGCCGATTTTTGATCCAGTCAATTTTTCTCAATTTCAAAGATTCACAAATCCAATTCATCATCATCCAAACTCAACCAAACAATCAATTTAGGTAAATCATCCTCCAAGCCAAACAAAACCCAAATTAAAGTCCATAAACCCTAGATTTTCAAATCAAACTTAGGATGACTCTGATACCATTGTAAGTGTTCCTAGAGCATGCCACAAGATCTCTAAGAGTGATTCGTGTGTGAATAAAAGAGGAGTTGCGGAAATACTCACAAAGATTGGTAGAGATTCAAAATCTTTCAAGGATGTAATGGAAGCTCCAAGCTTTCAAATTGAATTCCAAACTCTAGGATTAGTTTCCCTATCACATTATTTGTCTCCTAAAGTGCTAGCTTGCTTGAATTTTTACAACAAAAATCAATGGAGGGAGAGAGCATATCACGGTTTTGGCAAGAAATTGGAGGTGGGAGTGAATAATATTTTTGATATTTTGTTTCTAAAACCCAATTACCAAAGTTGCTTTTTCAAAAGTTGTATATGTTTTTCCAAAAAGCAAATAAAAAACAAAGTGTGTTGGAGAAGTTTCAATAAATGCTCCCAACCACTTCCATCATCTTGATTGACTAGTGATGTAAGTAAAGTGGGTCCCACCACTTTAAATTCAAAATTTGGTTGGCACACACAACACAACTTTGGGTCCGGTTTCATTTAATCCGATTAAATGAATTTTTCATCGTAACATAATTAAATCTAATTTAATTAAATAATAATGCCTAGCAAAATTATTACGGAAGTCGCTTACGAATTAATTCCAAAATAATTTGTTCGCTTGAATTAAAATCCAATTTTAATTCCGTGTTGAATCCGATTTCAATTATATATCCAATATATTATTTTAGCCCAAATAAATAAATTAAATAGAAAAATCCAATTTGACTATTAAATTTATTTTACCAATTAATTCCAAATTAATCACATTCTCACTTCTTCACGAATTAATCCCAGATTAATTCATGACGCAATTAATCCCAGATTAAATTTCTCTATGTTAATTAATCCCAAATTAATTATTGTCGTAATTATTCCCAGATTAATTTTTCTCTCTCTTAATTAATCCCAAATTTATTCTGCTCGAGTCAAATGTCATCGGTGAATCTTTGGGAAGCGACCCAATAGATCCCTGGATATGTTGGCAGTAAATACGGTCATCGGACTATCCGAACACGTGCGTACCCGGTACCACATTTTTATCGATTTACAAAACAATGTTGGCTTCTAGCAAAGCATCATGCCTACCCAATTCTCCATAAATATATTCAACATGGAATATATATAATCTGTATCAGGCATAGGATACTATGTATTGCGTATTACGATCCAGTATCAGATGTCACATGCTAGGCCTGAGGCTAGAATTATGTCTGCCCCGTACGAAGCATATATCGGATCACTGGCAACTAGTCTCTATAATCGGATAACCATGACCTAGTCATATTATCCTGATGACTGCAGTACTTAAGAGTACCAGTCGTATCCTACGTGATCATCATCTCCATATGACTGAAGTGATACTTCCATCTTGACATCACACCCAATACACTACGATTCTCAGTAAACCCATAAGAGACGTACATAGAACATGTTAAAGCCCCGGACGACCAAAACCAAAGCTTACTGCTCATCGCAGGTATTAGCGATGCAAGTCTTAGGTTAAGACCAAATACACCAGCCCTGATTCGGACTCCCATAGACACATAGTCATACTACCAATGAGATTCCGAGGGGTCTATCCAGAGCGAAGCTGTTCCCGTACCATCGGCAAACAGAACCTCCTATCACACTTTCAAAGTATCCAATACTTAAATATATGAGAACTATGTCGTTAAGCTTCCATAATGCGCACAAGTACAATACTAGCCTATTCCGCATTATCGATGTCCAGTCTCGATAATACTATGATTAGGGATATTTAATGATTAAACCTTTCGTGTATTAATATTGTCTCATATCTTATTAATCCAGTACTAATCATATGGACTTTTATCATTTATATATCTAAGTAATCCAATTACAAAATGATAAAAGAGAAATTTCCTTTGTCACATAGTTAATTTTGTACAAGAACACCATGTTCTTTACAAAATAGTGATGTTATGGGTCATAATTGTCCAACACTACGAATTCATGCAATGTAGGCTATGTCATTTGATTCACAAAGGTGAGGTTGGTGTAGCAATCCCATGTGGGAAAAGCTTTCCTTGCATAGCGGAAACGGTTTAGGCACACGGATCGGACTTGAAAATTTTTTATGCCCTTCCCTTTGAACTGTCGGATGTTACTTCCACAACCACCAAAATTTTGCTTCAGTTTTAGACAAAATTGCAGCCCCGAAATAGGCCCCGAATAGTCGGAGAAAAACTGGACTTTTTTGGACTCGGTTCGCGCCCAACACACTGCAGAAACAACCCCTAAAATGTGTGGACTATGGTTGTGTTTCGGTTCTGATTTTTCACTTGCAAACAGCCACAACATAGCCCCAAAACACCATAAAATGTTCCCCAAAAATACTGGATTAAAACAAAAGCAAACCGAGTTCCGTTTCAATAAGAATAGGGGCGGCAGTGAGCAAAATAAAACCTCACTGCCGAGTACAACAAGAATGAGATGAAGAAGATGGTTCGTTCGACACCACAAAGTCTTTCAATTATATCGCGTAAACAACGGAAACTTGTATGAGCAAGACTCACAAAGTAATCCCTAAATATTTTAGAGATTTTAAGCACACTTGTATTTGTTTTTAATTTCTTCTTTTTCTTTCTTTTGGTTTGTCTCAACTTTTGAGAGAGAATGAGGAAGAAGAAGATGGAGGCTAGGGTTAGAATGAAAGACTTAAGCCAAAAGAAAATTAAATCTTCTTTTTATACCTGGGGTTATTTGTTTCTAAAACAACAAAAAAACCCTACCCCTTTTCCACCATGTAGAATTCGACAGAGGCAAGGAATTTTTGAAATTTTTGTAACAACAAATTTTCAATTACCATAATTAAAAAGCTATTACAAAATTAAAAGGTTATCACTTTTTGAAAGTGTAACCACCAAAAATATCCAAGGGTTTCCAAAACCCAAAATTTGGAATTCCTATTTTAGCCTTATTAAATTATATCAAATATAATTTAATATTAATTCATTTAATAATTATCATATAATTATTAAAACCATATAATAACTTTTAATATATAGTTCCAAGTGTGACAAATAATATTATTATTAATATTACTAATATTTATACATATATCAGTATATAATTGGATTATCCAATTATACTAAATCCATTATAGTATATCGGGCTAGCACGGGGACCAAATGGACCTACGTTCCGAGCTCCAATAATCTCAAAATATTAATTACGCTCTTAATTAAATATTCTGAATCATTAACTCTAGGTTATTCCACTAAAAACCCGAAGTTGCACTCTCGTTGCCGCATATGATATATTAAGCCGAACCAAGTCATTGTCCATCGATAAAGTCATTACATACGAATTGACCCTTCACAAGTATCTCGTAATTAGAGCCAGGTCATAATGTACGTTATACCCCTCAAATTATTTATACCTTAAGTGCCATTGATTCTCCAATGAATGATTTATTCGTAACCATTATGAATTTTAATCTTTCTATTCGTAATAGAAAGACTTGAGTGCTCAAACCGTTCAAATATGGAATCAACCCTTAAGGAAGATACTCATCTACTTCTCGCAAGAAAATGTGAACTCCATATCTATGTAAAACGTTCCCAACTACACAACAGACTATGCCCTCAAAGTACATAACTATTTGTCGGGAATGCTACACCAAACTCACCTTTGTAAATCAAAGGACATAGCCTGCCATGTAGGAGTTCATAGTACACTCAGTATTAAGATCAATCCATATATGACCATCTAGTAGATCGAAATGATTTTCTTTTTTAATGGATATTATAAGAAAGTCATTTACATCTGGCTCAAGTCCTATATGATCACATTAAACAATGTGGCTTCATTCTCATATCTATACATGGATGATCCCAGATTAAGGTCGCCATACAAATATAGAATGGACCGTAGCTATATATAAACCACAAACAAAGTACCTGCTTTGTTTGCTCTCTATGGACTATTTAATATTACTAACTTCAGACTTAAATCCTCTTGTGTATGACACTCATACACTAAGTCTGAAGGCACTTAGGTAATCTAAGGTATTCTAGATAATTTATAATATGTGAAAATTAAACAAACACTTTGATAAATGAATAATGCATCATTTTATTTCAAAACATATAAATTCCTCTAAATTACATGCAGCTCTAAGGCATACATCCCAATAATCTCCCAATTGCACTAGAGCAAATGAGACATGTCACGTAATTTTAGACCATTTAGGTGACCTTAAAACACTTTAGCCGACAAGGTCATTGTAAACGGATCAGCTAGGTTCTTTGCGGATGCAATCTTTGTGATAGTAATGTCTCCTCTCTACACTATCTCTCTGATGAGATGGTATTTCCTCTTTATATGCTTTGCCCTCTTGTGGCTTCTTGGTTCTTTTGAATTTGCCACTACACCACTATTATCGTAATAAAGTGTGAGTGGTCTATCCATATCTGGAACAACTTCCATATCTCCCAAGAATTTACGAAGCCAGGCTATTTCCTTAGCTGCTTCACAAGGTGCTACATATTCAGCCTCCATGGTAGAGTCAGCAATGCAAGATTGCTTTATACTCCACCATACTAAAACCCCACCACCTACGGTAAACACTTATCTAGATGTTGATTTCCTAGAATCGACATCTATCTAAAATTCAGAGTCTGTATATCCCATTAGGATCATATCCTCACAGGAATATACAAGCATGTAATCTCTCGTTCTCTTAAGATACTTGAGAATGTGTTTCACAGCCACCCAGTGATCCAATCCTGGGTTTGACTGAAACCTACTGACTACTCCCACTGCAAAACAGATGTCCGGTCTCGTGCATAACATAAAATACATGAGACTACCAACTGCTGAGGCATATGGGATACGTCTCATTTCCTCAACATCGTGAGGTGTCTTAGGAGACTGTTCCTTTGACAAATGAATTCCATACTAATAAGGTAGATTGCCTTTCTTGGAATTCTACATCCCAAATCGCACAAGGATCTTGTCGATATAGGATGCATGAGACATAGCTAACAGTCGTTTCTTGTGATCCCGAAGTATTTGAATCCTAAGAACATAATTGTCATCTCCCAAATCTTTCATTTGGAATTGGTTAGCTAGCCAGGTTTTCACATCCGATAATATCTTTACATCATTCCCAATGAGTAAAATATCACCGACGTATAAAATAATAAAAACCATTTTCCCATCAATGACGCGCTTGAATACACAAAGCTCATCAACATTCTGCTTAAAATCACAAGGCTTGATCGTGGTATCAAATCTTATATTCCAAGATCTAGATGCCTGCTTAAGTCCATAAATAGACCTTTGCAACTTACAAACCTTTTACTTTTTGTAACATCTCGCCTAGGCCAGGATGCTACCGGCAGGAGACAGGAGAACCCATCTCCATAAAGCTCTGATTCTAACGAAATTTCGGCATGATGTATTCGTAACATCATGCAACGTGGCCTAAAGCCAACATCCATACAACAAGAGCCAAACATCTCGGCCTCCGACCGGTATATCAACATCAAGGCCTCAGGCCTGAACTCAATGAACAAAATATAAAACTTGGCCTCCGGCCAGAACGCGAAAATAAAACTATGCTATAACAAAACTATTACATAACTCTTACATAGGAAATACAAAGCAAATACAAAGACAATGGCCATGAGGACCCATAACTTGACCCAGGACACGGGACTCTCTGTTGACTACAAATTGGGGCGATCCACTGTCTTCAAAGTCTTCACCAAACTTCTGCTACTGACCTGCAAAACTACAACAGAAATGGTGTGAGTCATAATGACTTAGTAAGTAATCATGCTCTAACTACAGCATAAACACACAATAGCTTATATTTTCGTTTCATTAAGTTTCTTAACCTATCTTTTACTATAATCATGCAATTACATTACCCTCCTCAATTCTCAAACTGTATACATCTCTCATATAATATTACATAGTTAACAAGATAATCAAAGCGTACTATTTAAATTCTGCTTAACTCCTTTATTTTCCAGATGCCTGAAGTACTATCAACTCAGCTTTCTCTATACTATTACTTATCACATTCTTTTATTACTTACATACAGTCTAAGATTAAATCACTCACTCATATCTATTCATCATATCATGTTATTAATCTTACACACTTACTTGAATTCATAATGTTCAATCTTAACACCTGTATATCGTGCTCACAATATATAACATATATTCATTGTAAGTCATAAATCTCTTATGCATACATATGTACCAACATATATTCTTAGGTAGCGTTATATTCACTGACCATGCTACTATGTACTTGTATTCTACACATGTTACTTCGATATGAACATGCTACACACAAAATCATCCATATATATACATAAGCATAATAATGAGATCATGTATCAATGTTAACGGTATGAATCTAATATACTCAAGCTATGATGCTTTGTCAACTACCATATGTATCTCATAAGAATCACCAGAATCCATGATATATATGCATGATGGTAAATCCTAGTCTGCTCTAACATGTTATTCTTTTAGAAATTACTTTCTGAAAATCCTTCTGAAAGCTCTTTGCTGAAAACTTTATCTCACTCTTTCTTTCTGAAAAAGCTCTTTCGGAAAACTGTAACTGGAAACTGAAAATAGTATTTGAAACTGTAATCTGTATTTGAAAACTGAAACTGTATCTCAAAACTGTAAACTATGTATGAAAACTGTAACTGAAACTTTCTCCGAGTTCTGTATCTCTGAAAACTATTTTCTGAAAAAAAATATGATATTTCAAAACTTCTTTCTGAAAACTGGTATCTGAGTGTCTGTAGAAAAACCGACGCATGGAGGCGTTACGTCTCGCCGTCCCCCCATACGCCCTAGAGTCAGATATGAAAATCCATGACATTAGGGCGTTTCGTATCGCCGCCCCCCAAAGCATGTCATACATGCCCTGAAACTAGTGGTCTTGGGGCGTTACGTCTCGCCGTCCCCCAAGCCACAAACTGGAGCAGGGGGTGCGGATCTATGGTACCACCCAAGCTCAAACTGGGGTCTAGTGGCTTTATGTATCGTCGTCCCCCTAGCCCATTTGGATCTGAGAGCGTCCCCTCAGTCCTCGACATGTGCACATGTCTCTGAATCCGTCAATTCCAACAATGTACAACTGGGATGGGTCAAATCCCAAATCCTGAATCCAAGGTATCCGTCAAGTCCATAATGTGTCTCAAGTTACATACTGGGTGAGTTTTTACCTCATGCCCCGAAAACCATAAAATCATGATCTGTATTTTAAAACTGAAAGAAAGCTTTTTTTTTGAAATATATTGTATTTCAAAACATCTTAAACTTTTCTCTGAAATCTTTGAAAATATTTTTATCTTTTGCTCGACTACTGAAAATTTTAACACACACACACATGCAGATGCTTTCTCATGATCCTTTATACCTTAACCATGTTTAACTATATGCTTATTCCATACTATCACATATGTTCATGCACGTGTTTATATATATATGCAAGTAATGAATTATGTATTCTATTCCTTACATGCTTACATTTTGAATCATCTCACATTACTATGTTTATACTATTCTCAGTATACTTACACATTTATACCATCATAACTAGGCTTACCTCTATAACTTACCTTGTGGTGGCTCACAAACATCATAAAGCATAATTTATTGTCATACACACGCGCGATCGAAACTCTTCTACTATATCAGACTTCAAACATATATGAGTTTTCAAGTTCTTAGTTCTTAAACTTATTTACCATTTCCTGACTATCAACTTGTGCTCAAGTCTCATATCATAAACTTACATATATTCACATGCCATGTATATACTACTCATGCATACTAGTATTCTTATATAATGTCTAAATTACAAACTTTCATTCATGTCACTGGTCTCATTCCCTATGGTGTAGTTTTCTACATCCCCCAAACCCAAGTCTCATTTAATTATGATTATAAACATAACATCATTCATATGCTCTATCTGTCTATATAAATACATATACTTATTTACCTTTAGACATGCGTCTTTTTACTTCTATATACTAATGCTTATCTCTTGCTTGTGTGCATGCTTATGATTGTTTATTCTCATCTATGTTTGCATACAAATACACATGTCTCTTTGTCCTATATTCATCTTTATATATATATAGATTTCATAAATCTATCGATATACTACCTTATTACATTACTAGTTTCGAACATCGTTAAGTCTACCAAGTACTCAGAACATGAGTTACTTACCTGGCTAGGCGAACGCCCGCGATCCGGGTCAGATCTGACAAACAAGTAATAACACAAGGTTAGTACCGCTATTTGTGGAACTTCCAACTCATCTATAATAACTACGGGCTTCCCCGGAACACCCGAATCATCTTCGATACTACGGTACAAACTTCATTACTCTAATACATATCTTTCTATACTATTCCAACTAGCTGGGTAGCCTAGAGCCTTGTTTTACGCGTTTGCGGCAAATCTTGCGGAAAAGTTTCCGCAAACGCTACGGAAGGGTCTCGAACCCTCCGAACTACTCTGGAATTACCAAATTACCCTCGTAATGTCATTTTTACATCTTAACTATGGTTACGGTCATCTACGCTCAATCGCGCGAGAAACTCCATTTTACCGAAAACTCGCTAATTCTATCGGATCGATCAAATCTAATCCGTTACTCCTAGGATTCTACCATATTTATCGTTTTAACATATTAAAACATATCCAATTCATGTCAAGGCAAATCACTAAACTACGGAATTACTGGAATCATCCGAAACTAAATTGATACACTTTGAAATATGAAATTCTAAACGGAGAGTCGTACCGAAATTCCGAGGCCATATTCGGACTCCTGTCGGCCATACGAACGCGCTGGTATGATCAGAATTCCGATCGGAGTTACTGTTCATCATGGGTTTACTGTTCATCCATCGATTTCTTCCTCGTTTTGCGTGATTCCGGGTGCTATTCTGCGAAATCGACTCCGCACACTCATAGTACTCGTAGAGGGCTTCGATTTGGTAGGTGGCTCGGGCCGTGAAACGAACCGACGAGCCGGATCCATGAAACCCACCTCAGGCCTGTTCTTCCTATCGTCGTTGCTGTTGTCGGCGTCTTTAGCATCGCAACCGGCCACCATGGTGTGCGTTGTGATCAGGCGGTTTGATCGGCACCGGTGCGCCGGCCTGTGGTGGCCGGAGTTGCCGCCGGCGAGTGCTTCTTCCCTTTAGGCGATGAAGGGTGCGAATGAAGGAGATGGAGAAGGTTTACCACTTTTGCAATTTATGAAAACCTCAGGGCTTTAAATACTAGCTGGGAAAATATCATATAAGCCCCCGCGAAATTGCTGATCAGTCCCTTTCATGGAACTTTATGGAATATCGCATTTTCGGAGCCCTTCTGACGCGATTTTCGAAAAGTGCTCAACACGAAAGTTGTTTGTCTCGGAAAAAAAAGTCTGATGGTTCAAGAATCAACTCGATCGGAGTTTGTTTGCTCTCTTTGTGACCAAAACCGCAAACTTTACGCATTTTACAAAAATCGCGTATCTGACTTTTGATCCCACGTGTTTTCCAACGCGACGAATATTCATAATCTATTATTCCAACCCATTTAACATCTCTTGAACTGTTATTTATTCATCATCATCATGCTCCGAGACAAAAACATCCGTCCGGGAATCTTCTAGAACAGTCCTAAAAATCTGGGATGTTACACTTTTGACCTTGGGCTATGAACCCCTCTGGTCTTACCATATAGATATTCTCATCAAGATTTGCATTCAAGAATGCAGTCTTGACGTCCATTTGCCAAATTTCATATTCATAATATGTGGCAATGGATAGAAGAGTGCGGATGGATTTGAGCATGGCTACTGACGAGAAATTTTACTCATAGTTAACTCCCTCTTTTTGGGTATAACCCTTGGCCACTAGCCTAGCCTTGAAGGTCTGTACCTTCCCATCTGCTCTCCTCTTCAGGTTGGTCTATAAGTTCTCAGACTGAGTTAGAGTACATAGACTTCATCTTTAGGTTCATGGCTTTGAGCCATTCCTCTTTATCAGAATCATCCATTGCACTACGATTGGTCAATGGATCATCTATACCATCACTAGATACAACAACATATGCCTCTCCAACTCCAAGATAGTGATCAAGTTGTCGTACAACCCTCCCACTACGTCTAGGTGGTAGATCATTCTGATGAGCTTGCATCTTACGCTCAAATGTCGAAGGTGCTATGTATTTGTCAACTTTCGTTGACAATGGTGTGTTGGTCGAACCAGCAAGTAACTCATCGAGTACACTTCACTACAAGGTTTGAACTCCCTCATATAGTCCTCCTCTAGAAACATGACATTTGTCGATACAAACACTTTGTTATCTTCAGGACTATAGAAGAATCCCTCTAGTCTCCTTAAGATAGCCTACAAATAGGCACACCTGAGAACGTGGCTCCAAATTTGTAGTCTTATTCTTCAGCACATGTGTTGGACACCCACTATATGTGGAAATGTCGTTAACTAGTTTTACGACCACTCCACAACTCTAAGGGAGTCTTAGGAACAGACTTAGATGGAACTATATTAAGGATATATATTACAGTTTGCATTGCATATCCCATAATGAACTAGGAATTGAGCTATAACTAAGCATAGATCTCATCATGTCTAGTAGGGTCCGATTTTTCCTCTCTGCAACACCATTTTATTATGGTGTTCCAGGCGCTGTGAGTTGGGATACTATCCCATGCTCAATTAGAATTCCTCGAAATATCTGTCAAGGTATTCTCCTCAATGATCTGATCTTAGAGTCTTGATTGTATACCTAACTGGTTCTCAACCTCAGCACGATACTCTTTGAACTTTTCAAAAGTATATGACTTGTGCTGCATTAGGTAAACATACCCATATCTGGAATAATCGTCAATGAATGTGACGAAGTATTCATAACCCCCTCGGGCTCTTACATTCATCGGTCCGTAAATGTCCGAATGTATTAGCTCAAGTGGTTGACTGGCTCTTATACCTTTTCCAGTAAAAGGTCTCTTGGTCATTTTCCTTATAAACAAGATTCGCAGACAGGTAAAGTTCCGAGCTTTAACTGGTTTAAGACTCTGTTCTTTATCAATTTGTCTATCCGGTCAAGTCTAAGATGCCATAGATATGTGTCATCGTGAGAAATCTTTTTTCGATTAATTTTAGGTTTCTCAACCTTAAACATTTAAGCGTTGAGCAGTGACCTATGTGTTAACGGTATTAACTGAGTTTCCTATGCATATGGTTAATCCATTTCTACCAATAATAACTAAATTGCTATTAAAAGAAAATGAATAACCATCATCCAAAAGTTTAGAAACACAAATCAAATTCCTACGAAAACCAAGAATGAATAACATATTGTTCAAATTTAAATAACTATTATTTGTAAAATTTAAACTGGAAACTCCCAATGCTCTTGCTGAAATGGCATCCCTTGTCCCGACCCTCATGGTGTAGTCACCTTCAGCAAGGTCCCTCCATGAGTCAAGTAGCTGCAAAGAAGAACAAACATGGTTAGTGGCTCCAGAATCAACAATCCATGCGGATTTATCATCCTCCACTAATAGAGATTCAATAATGAGTAAATCATATTTAGTTGTATCATTTTTCTTCTTCAGCTCAGCAATGTATTTAGGACAATTCCTTTTCCAATGTCCGTTCTTGTTGTAATGGAAACACTTTCCCTTAGGCTTGGCATCCTTGGAGCCTTTCTTGTTCTTCTTCTTCTTGGGCTTAGCCTTAGCCTTCCCAGTGCTATTCTTCTTCATCTTTGCAGATTTAGAATACTCGGAAACATTTTCCTCGGCACTGGGCTTACGAGGATCCAAAAGCATTGACTCGTATAGGGTGAGCTTATCAAGCAGATAGGTCAAAGTAAAAGTCAACTTGTTCATAACATAGTTGTTTTCAAACTGTAGGAAACTCTTTGGAAGAGTTTCCATAATCATGGTCACCTGGCTGCGCTCGTCAATACGAGCTCCATAGGTTTCAGTAGTGTTGAGATAGGTCATCATCCTAAAGATGTGCTCTCGGACTAATGTCCCATCCTTCATCCTAACAGTCATCCCTGAGACCATGGCCTCATGACGTTGATGCTCCGAAGACTGCCTGAACATGCCCTGCAATGACTCCATCATCTGAGATGATGAAGCCATAGGTTCATGTTTTGCAACAAGAACCTCAGACATCCCTGCTAGCAGTAGGCTTTCTCATTAGCTGCGACCTATTTTTGGTAGGTATCGCGCATAGCTTGGCCAGCATTTCTGGCCGGCTCAAGGAGACACTCCTCTGTCAGGACAAACTTTAGGTCTTCACAGACCAGGATAGCATTCATGTTAATTTTCCACTTAACATAGTTTTCTCCCATTAATTTGTCATTAGATAGTATTGAAATAATCGGAGAAACCATGGCTGAAAAATAAAATAAACATGCATTTAACATTCATCGCATATTAAAATTACTAAATAATTTTGGCATAAAATTAAACATGATGCATGAACCATGAATAACGAATTAGAAACCTAAGAGAATTACTATACCTCGGAAATCTATCATCCCATAAGTAAGCGGCCGCCGTATGGTAGGTCAAGTACTTGCATGAAAGATTGAGACAATCTCAGTCGATTAATATATACGGGAATAACTCTTATTCCTATATTAAACAACTATCGTTTGATTTGATCAAGGAATTTTATTAACAGTTAATTATTCCTTTGTGAGTGTGACCCGTCGTTTCGGGATTCTTGGACTTAACGAGTGAAGTACTGCCGTAGGGTAGGTCAATTCATAAGATACATCTAGAATCCCCATCCCCTCGAAATCCAAACCTGATATTGACCCAAAATGGACACCATCCGTAGGGGGAAGAAAGCAAAGCCGTCTCAATGCGCCTTCTGATCTCACGATTTCGGACTAACAACGGAGATTGCGGGATATACTGTCGTATATCTCTCTCCCACTCACTATTTTAAAATTAAGGTTTCTATTTATAAAATATCTAATATTTTAATATAACTAGTGTGAATAAATTTATGGCGGTTAAATCAGAACTCTTTTTTACAATAGCACACTATTAATGACCTAACCAATTTTAACTCTTAAAATTTGTATCACTATTAGTCTCTACTAATTGTATTACTCAATTAAACTAATTTAATTAGAGTGGTATTAGTGACCTAATATATTTTAAAATTTAAAATACTAGAACACTAATAGGTTTAAAATTTTTAGATTCCTAAAATGGTCAAGATATATATTAAACTATTTAAATAATCTTAGTGTGTTATAAAATCCAATGGTACGTGGAATTGTATCCCGAGTGCAGACCACACTACCATCCATTCGGATTCGGCTATGGAATTTATGTCCGGGTTATATACCAATGAAATTTATTATACACATATTAAGCCCAATATATTCAAATTTTAAACCTTAAAACCAATTAATTCAATTAATTATTTTTCCACGAATATCATATTTTATTTTAAACATTTTAAATCACATAAAATCATATTTCATGTCTATAATGATAATGCATCTGAAGCATGTTATGGCATGTGAAATGCAAGAGTAGACACCATAAGCTATATAACATGTTATTCAAACAATTCGAATTAAACATACATATAACATAAAAAAATATTTTACATTGACAATGCCATTATCTTTCCCTATATTAATCTAATTAGTACAAAAAATACCTAAGGCATCCATTGGTCTTCAAATCACGCTCCAAGATGGTGTTGGCTCCTTTTGCGACTTCGGTGCTCCAAATTACAACAATTGAAATTTTACATTGGAAAATAAAAATACAACAATTGTAAACAATGGCCTTATGACCTTACATCCCAAAAATAAAACCAACATGAAAATAAGAGCCAGAAAAATTTTGGACCAATGCAAAATCCATTCATCACATGAAAAACAATAATCATTCATCATATGGATATTAATTTATGCGTACTCATATAAACATGCATATTAATATTTATAACTCATATAAACATATTAAAAACAATAACTTTAAATGAAAAAGAGAAGGGTTAAGAACACTTTTCAACCTTGCTCTCGAAGCCAATTGTGGGAAATGCTTTCCTTGCACAGCGGAAACGGTTTAGGCACATAGATCAGACTTGAAAAAAATTTCTACCATTCCCTTTGAATTTCCGAATGTTACTGCCACCACCACTGAAACTTTGGTTTAGTTTTAGACAAAATTCTAGCCCCTGAAATAACCCCGGAACAGTCCCCGAACAGTCCTGAACAGCCGGACAAAAATTGGACTATTTTAGAATCGATTTGGCCCAACGCACTACAGAAACAGCCCCTAAAATGCGTGGACTATGGCTGTGTTTCGGTTCTAATTTTTCACTTGAAAACAGCCCCAACACAGCCCCAAAACACTACAAAATTTCCCCAAAAAAAACTGGATTAAAACGAAACCAAACCGAGTTCCGGGAGCAAAACAAGTATAAGACGGTAGTGAGCAAAAGAAAGCCTCACTGCCGAGTACAACAAGAATGAGATGAAGAAGATGGTTTGTTCGACACCACAAAGTCTTCAGAACTATATCTCGTAACCAACGGAAACTTGTGTGGGCAAGACTCACAAAATAATCCCTAAACATTTTAGAGAATTTAAGCACACTTGTATTTGTTTTTAATTTCTTCTTTTTCTTTCTTTTGGTCTGTCTCAACTTTTGAGAGAGAATGAAGAAGAAGAAGATGAAGGTTAGGATTAGAATGAAAGACTTAAGCCAAAAGAAAATTAAATCTTCTTTTTATTCGTAGGGTTATTTGTTTCCAAAACAAACAAAACCCTTCCCATTTCCACCATGTAGAATTCGGCCAAGGCAAGGAAATTTTGAAATTTTTGTAACAATAAATTTTCAATTACCATAATTGAAAAGATGTTACAAAATTAAAAGGTTATCACTATTTGAAAGTGTAACCACCAAAAATATCCAAGGGTTTCCAAAACCCAAAATTTGGAATTCTTATTTTAGCCTTATTAAATTATATCAAATATAATTTAATATTAATTCATTTAATAATTATCATATAATTATTAAAACCATATATTAACTTTTAATATACAGTTCCAAGTGTGACAAATAATATTATTAATTATATTACTAATATTTATACATATGTGAGTATATAATTGGACTATATAATTATACTAAATCCGCTATAGTATATCGAGCTAGCACGGGGACCAAATGGACCTACGGTTCCGAGCTCCAATAATGTTGAAATATTAATTAAGCTCTTAATTAAATTTTCCGAATTATTAACTCCGGGTTATTCCACTAAAAGCCCGAAGTTACACTCTCGTTGCCGCAGATGATATATTAAGCCGAACCAAGTCGGTGTCCATCGATAAAGTCACTACATACGAATTGACCCTTCACGAGTATCTCATAATTAGAGCCAGACCATAATGTCAGGTATACCCCTATAATTATTTATACCTTAAGTGCCATTGATTCTCTAATGAACGATTTATTCGTAACCATTATGAATTTTAATCTTTCTATTCGTAATAGAAAGACTTGAGTGCTCAAACCGTTCAAATACCGAATCAAACCTTAAGGAAGATACTCATCTACTTCTCACAAGAAAAAGTGAACTCCATAGCTATGTAAAACGTTCCCAACTACACAACAGACTATCCCTCAAAGTACATTGCTATTGGTCGGGAATGCTACACCAACCTCACCTTTGTAAATCAAAGGACATAGCCTGCCATGTAAGAGTTCATAGTACACTCAGGATTCAGACCAATCCATATATGACCATCTAGTAGATCGAAATGATTTTATTTTTTTAACGGATATTATAAGAAAGTCATTTACATCTGGCTCAAGCCCTATATGATCACAATAAACAAGGTGGCTTCATTCTCATGTCTATACATGGACGATCCCTGATTAAGGTCACCACATAAACATAGAATGGACCGCAGCTATAGATAAACCACAAACAAAGTACCTGCTTTATTTGCTGTAGGACATAGAAATCGGTGATGCTGTTCCAGGCTCGTAGCCCGGTTGGGAGTACGGAGTAGCCCACGGGGGAACTAAATCAGAGAAATAAAATGGAGTCGCCACCCAGTGTGAACTGGGAAATGATTTAAGGCCGCACTCACCCCTCGCAAGGGAAGACCTCAAACCGTTGGGTTCGGAATGGTCCCTTACTTATGCCACTTGTAATGAACGGATTTATGTAATAATATAACCGAGTCTACACAACAACAACCTATATCTAAGTTTACATACTACCTATATTAAGTTTGCATGCATAAAAGTAAGTCGGAATAATGGCAAGCACACAATAATCTCATGAACATATTGAATTATTAAAGCGAAAAATAAATAACAACCTAAACATAAACATAAATTAAATTCCTAATGCGAAAGAAATAACTAATCATGCTTGGAAATAACCAACTAAATCATGCATAAAAATAAATAATATACTAAACGGCTAAATCATGCTTAGAAAAATAAATAACATACTAAACGACTAAATCATGCATAAAAGTAACGTACTATTTCTAATAAACAACAAATAAACATAAGATCAGATGACTCGAAATATGTACGTCTCTCAAGCGGTACGTGGCATTATATCCCGAGTGCAGACCGCACTACCTTCAATTCGGATTCAGCTACGGAATTTACGTCCGGGTTTCCATGCGATATACCGCAAGATATAACACATATTTCATTCATCCCATGGCCACAACTTACATGAAACTATAATACGCATGCGAAGAAATAATAATAACTAATGGAAATAAAGTGCGGGAATAAATAAAAAGGTGCCATCAGGTCTAACCTCTTAAGTCATCTTTTGGAAGCCCGTTACACGGTTGTCGGAAGGGTTGATGCTCCGCAACTTTTCCGATTTACTGGTTCGTTGTTTTCCTTCATTACCTCACTGTTTTGGGCTGTAGTTTCCTCTGTTTTGCTGCTGTTTTTTTGTCACTATTTTTGCGATAATTGGGGACTATTTTGGCTTACTGTTTTGCGGTAATAAAGGTGTATTGGGGCTGCTATTTGTGCGGTTATTTGGGCAGTTTCTGGGCTGATTTTTGGTAGTTTCAGGGTGCAGTTTGGTTGCAGTTTTCGATGTTTAGGGGAATGTTTAGAGCTGATTTTTGTTGCTATTTTGGCGTGAATTCTAGGTGAAGTTTAGGACTGGTTTTGCGGTTAAAGAGTGACTGATTTGTGGTGTATTTTGTGCGTGAAGTGGAGGTTGATTTATTGAGTCAGATGCGTGAAGTAGAGGCTGATTTGTGGTGTGGTTTATGCGTGAAGTGGAGGTTGATTTTGTTGAGTCAGAGGCGTGAAGTAGAGGCTGATTTGAAGGGTACGTGAACTGGCTTCAACGTGAAAGGTATTGTGGTGTTGATGTGGTATGCGTGAATGAGGATGACGAGTGTGTGAGTTGGCTTATGGTGAGAGAGAATGAAGCCGTGAATATTATGGTTTATTTCTTCTTTTGTGAGTGGACGTAGGAATGAGCTAGGGCCTCCAAGGGTTGGGTTTAGGCTTCTTTTTATAGGCAAGGGTTGGGGTTGTCCTTATGTGAATATGGAAAGAATATTGTGTAGTTATGGGGGATATTTAATTTGTGTATCATAAGGAAATGATCTCTTCAATTTAGGAAGGTAATTTGATTTGATTTGGTTTGATTTTATTTAGTTTATGAAAGGGTTTTAATTTAATTAGGAATATAGTTTATGGAATTTAATTTGAATCTTTTAATTTGGGAAGGTGATTTGGTTTAATTTCAACATGTGTTTAATGTGTGGGTTTGTTATTTTGGAAGGAGATGGACGTGGAATTGGTTTTCTCGGGCGTGTACTTGGGCTCTTTGGTGGGCTTGGTGTGTGGCTTGGTGATGTGTGGGCTTGGTGTGTGACTTGCGGGGGTTTTTGGGCCAATGATAAGTTTTAAAACAGAGGCCTAACGAGCAAACTCGAAGCTAAGCAAACGAATTAAATCCAACAAGGTATCAATTTCTGACTTTTCCCTTCCAACGTCCGTTTCCTGCGACTTCCACAACTTAAAGAGTAGTGCCTCCGTACGAGGCTCATCCTCGGGACTTATATGTAAAAATACAGTGTCTACAGTCGCCCCCACTTTGATGGGACTTGTGCAGTGTGTGACAATGACAATCCTATCAAAGTTATGCATGCATTTTTACTTACCTGGCTCGCCAGCTGCTGCTTGACTTGCATGTTGCTTCGAAATGAGTTGATCTGGTTGTGCCATACCTGGCATGCTAAACCCAAAACCTGAGGTGTCGCGGTTGCGTCTCCATACCCGGAGTGCCATACTCGGCGTGCTAAACCCCATACCCGAGGTGTCGCGATTGTGTCTCCATACCCGGAGTGCCATACCTGGCGTGCTAAACCACATACCCGAGGTGTCGCGGTTGTGTCTCCATTCCCGGAGTGCCATACCCGGTATGCTAAACCCTATACCTGAGGTGTCGCGGTTGTGTTTCCATACCCAGAGTGCCATATCCGACGTGCTAAACCCCATACCCGAGGTGTCGCGGTTGTGTCTCCATACTCGGAGTGCCATACACGGCGTGCTAAACCCCATACCCGAGGTGTCGCGGTTATGTTTCCATACCCGGAGTGCCATACCCGACGTGATAAACCCTATACCCGAGGTGTCGTGGTTGTGTCTCCATATCCGGAGTGCCATACCCGGCGTGCTAAACCCCAAACCCGAGGTGTCGCGATTGTGTCTCCATACCCGGAGTGCCATACCCGGCGTGCTAAACCCCATACCCGAGGTGTAGCGGTTGTGTCTCTATACCCGGAATGCCATACCCGGTGTGCTAAACCACATACCCGAGGTGTCGCGGTTGTGTCTCCATACCTGGAGTGCCTTATATGGCGTGCTAAACCCCATACCCGAGGTGTCGCGGTTGTGTCTCGATACCCGGAGTGTCATATCTGGTGTGCTAACCCCATACCCGAGGTGTCGCGGTTGTGTCTCCATACCCGGAGTGCCATACCCGACGTGTTAAACACCATACCAGAGATGTCGCGGTTGTGTCTCCATACCCTGAGTGCCATACTCGGTGTGCTAAACCTCATACTCAAGGTGTCGCGGTTGTGTGTCTCTAAACCGGAGTGCCATACCCGATGTGCTAAACCCCATACCCGAGGTGTCGCGGTTGTGTCTCCATACTCGGAGTGCCATACCCGGCATTCTGATGATGTGTGAGCCTCAACCCTGGGACTCATCTCCAAATTGATACTGATGTGAGCCTCGACCCTGGGACTTATCCCCAAAACTGATACTGATGATGCGGGCCTCAACCCTGGGACTTATCCCCAAAACTGATACTGATGATACGGGCCTCAACCTTGGGACTCAACCCCAAAACTGATACTGACGTGGGCCTCAAACCTGAGAGACTCATCCCCAAACTGATATTGATGTGGGCCTCGACCCATACTCCATCCTCGAATGCCATTCCCGGCATACTAAACCTCATCCCCGAGGCATTGCGGATGTGGTGGTTCATTTTCACGGTCGCAGTAAGATTACTTCTATCTCTAAGGAGGATGGGACCCGTGTGGATGAAGATGTTTGGTTAGAGATGAGTTTGTTTCTTTTTTTGCTCTTCTTAGGTCCCCAGCAAGGTCAGCAGGATATTGATAGGGTGGCCCTTCATTCTGCCATTACTAGACATGTGACTGTCGAGCAGAGTGAGAATCTTTCCCGGGAGGTTTCAGATGAGGAGATTAAGGCTGTCCTTTTCGCGCTGAAGGACAATAAAGCTCCAGGCCCATATGGGTTTAATTCGGGTTTCTTTAAGAAGTCTTGGAATATTGTTGGGAATGATGTTCTATGTGCTATTCACTCTTTCTTTTCTTCTAGGCGCCTCCTGAGGCAGGTTAATGCTACTTCTATTGCTCTGATTCCTAAGATTCCTAACCCTCCCAGGTTAAGGATTATAGGCCTATTTCTTGTTGCAACACTATTTACAAGTGTATTGCTAAGCTTATTGCGAATAGGATCAAGGTTATCCTTCCTTCTGTGATCAGTCATAATCAATCTGCTTTTGTTGCGGGAAGGCGTATCAGCGACAATATTCTTTTATGTCAGGAATTGGTTCGGAATTATCACCGGACTGGCAGTTCTCCGAGATGTGCTCTTAAGATTGACCTGATGAAAGCTTATGACTCTGTTCGTTGGGATTTCTTGATTGAGGTTTTGCGGACTGTTGGTATTCCAGAGAGGATGGTGGGTTGGATTCAGGAATGTATGACTACTACTAGATTTTCTGTGTCTATTAATGGGGAGTTGCATGGTTTTTTTCTCTGGGGGTCGTGGTTTACGACAAGGTGATCCTTTGTCTCCTTATCTATTTGTTATGGCTATGGAAGTTCTGTCAGGTCTTCTTCGTAATATGGCTCTTAATCCGGGTTTCAAATTCCACTGGCGTTGTTCTAAGGACCGTCTTACTCATCTCTGCTTTGCGGATGACCTTATGATTTTTTGTAAAGCAGATGCCCCCTCGGTTTCTTTGATCAAGGATTGTCTCGGGCAGTTCAGTAGTTTATCAGGTTTGATCCCGAATCCAGCTAAAAGTCATTTTTTCTCTTCTGGTATCTCTTCTACTCACCAGGGCCAAATGCGTCATGTTTTGGGGTTCCAAGCAGGGGTTCTTCCTGTGCGGTATTTAGGAGTCCCTTTGATCTCTACTAAACTTCGGGCCTCAGATTGTGCTTCTCTTGTGGATCGTATTGTTTTGCGTGCTAAGAGTTGGAGTAGTAAATTTCTCTCTTATGCCGGTCGGCTTCAGCTTATTAAGTCGGTTTTGTTCTCCATTCAAGTTTACTGGTCTTCCTTGTTTATTCTTCCTAAGTCTGTTATTAGGAAGGTGGAGACGATTTTGCGTTCTTTCCTTTGGAAGGGTAGTGCACTCACCTCTTCTAGGGCGAGAGTGGCTTGGAGTAGAGTTTGTTTACCTCTAAAGGAGGGTGGGCTGGGGATTAAGAGTTTGGATACTTGGAATAGAGCTGCTATTGTTAAGCACATTTGGTTTCTTTGTTCTAGCCAGGTCTCTTCTTGGACGAATTGGGTTCACTCTTATTTGTTGAGGGGGAGAAGTTTTTGGGAGGTCTCTTGTCCTTCTGATTGCTCTTGGAGTTGGCGTAAGATCTTGGAGCTCCGTTCTTGGTCCCGGCGGCGGATGAGAGTTAGGATTGGGAATGGTGAGAAGACTTTATTGTGGTTTGATTTTTGGCATCCTTTGGGCCCGATTGTGGACACGTTGGGTGAGAGAGTGATTTATGACTCTGGCTTGGATAGGATGGCTACAGTTGCTTCCATTATCTCGGATTCTGCTTGGCGTTGGCCCCCTTCTAGGTCTGCTGCCCTTGTTGACTTGGCTCAGTCCATATTTCGTCTCCTTCTAGTTTGAGGGAGGACATGCTGGTTTGGGAGGATGATAAGAGTGGGAGATTTTCTGTGGATAGTGCCTGGAATGCCATGCGTACAAGGGGAAACTTGTTGCATTGGTCTCGAGTTGTTGTTTCCGGAAGGCTATTCCCCGTCATTCCTTCTTACTTTGGATGTCTATTCAGGGAGGCCTTTGTACCCAGGATAGTTTGATGAGGTTTGGTATTTCTGCTTGCTCCGCTGTATTCTTTGTGGTTGTTCAAGTGAGGACATTGATCATCTTTTCTTCCAGTGCATCTTCTCTTCGAGGGTCTGGTCGTCTGTGCTGGCTTTGTGTGGGTTAGATTGGAATCGTCGGGATTGGCGACAGACTGTTGAGTGGTTATGTCAGTTCACTGATGCTTCTTTACGTCACCTTCTGGTTTGTCTGTCTTTTGCAGCTTCAGTCTACCATATTTGGAGGGAGAGGAATGCTCGCACTCATGATATGCCTTATCGGCCTGTTTCTACTCTTCTTTATGATATTGTTTTTGATGTTCGGAATCGTGCTAGCTGTGTACGTAAGGTGAAACCATCTTATGACAATAAATGGCTTCACCTTTCATGGCACTTGCCCGTTGACATCTTCTGTTGATCTTTGCTTGTAGCCTATAGGCTTTTCTACTAGGAGGGCTTGTCCTCTCTAGTTTGCCTGGGGTATGCCCCTTTGCTCTTTGTATAGTTTTCTTTTGGTTATAATACTTACCTTATCCAAAAAAAAAATGGTAGATTGGTCGCCCCCAGTCTCGATTCATCTTTCTATCCTTTGATGTTTTCATTAGATCAAGGTAGATCTCCAGATGTGATGTTGCATATCAATATACTGTATTGCCTCTCACTAGATAATCCTGATAGCTAAACATATTTTCGCCGTCAACGGATGCTTCATGTCGAAACCAGAGAACCTTCAAAGTACTTGATACGCTCAAATCCGACCGTCTGAGCGAGTGATATGAACTAGACTCCCAGTGTGTGTGTGTGCCAAAGTTCTTTCGTAGCTCAGTCCTTAAGTAAGCCAACTCGATGATTTTGTCTTGGAGAATTGGATCAGTGGGTCTAACCAACCGAGATATCTTGATCATACTCTGTGATTACTTCCTCGTACTCAACATGATATGGTCTTCTTCTTTTTTTCTTTCGTCTTTTTCTTTTCTTTCTTTTCATTTTGAACTTTTTTTTCTCTTTTTTTTTTCTTTTTCTTTCTTTCTTTCATTTTTTTTCAACACACCTACCCTTTAAGGTAGCATTTCTCCTCATGATGGTCCTAATACTCGCCCATGGGTAGCTTTACGCTTATCGGTTATAGGTGGTCTATTCTTTTTCTTTTCTTTTCAGAGACTTTTTCTTCGTTTCCAACCATATCACATATCGTAACATAAGTAAACCAAGATGGACATCTAGGTAAACGATCATTCACAGATCCGCCATCTCTTCAACTAGTCATCTCACCGACTACTCAGGCTTCTACTGCTAAGATCCTAAAATCAAGTGCTCGTGAGTCTAGCTGAGATCAACTACCCATAATATCGGATGAGAGCACATCTCGCACTCATCGTTTCTAAGGTTTCACCCTATAGCAAACAATGTCATCACCGGACATATGTCTAACCATCAAGATCTTTTCTCCCTCTTTTTTTTCACTCCACTGGAATTCTTCTTTTCAACAGTTGATAATGTGGGCTTTGCCCCCTGGGATTTCTTCCCGAAACTGATACTAGTATGGGCCTCAACCCTGGGACTCATCCTCGAAACTGATACCGATGTGGGCCTCAACCTTGGGACGCATCCCTGAGCCTAATACTGATGCAGTCCTGTGATTCATTCCTAAACTGATACTGATTCATTCCTGAAACTGATATGGGCCTCAACCCCGTGATTTATTCCTGAAAACTGATACTGATTCTGGTTGGCTTCAATTTTCCGCTCTCTTCTTTTCTTTTTTTCTTCTTTGAAACTTGTGAATACAAAACAAAACAAACAAAAAAATGAATGCAAGTACGTTATGTGTATGCATGCATGCATGAATGAATTTCCTATTCTGTTGGGTTAGGTCTTCTGCCAATTCCCTTGGTGATCGCTCGGTTTTCTCTTCATCAGGCAAAATCTTGCTTCAATCTATCCACGTTGATCGGCTCGGTGAACTCATTCCCTTCTAAATCTGACAGTCTCACAGCCCCATTTCCCATTACTTTCTGGACTATGTAGGGTCCTTCCCAGTTGGATCTGAACTTCCCCCTTTGGTCCGTCATCGACGGCTTCGACTGCTTAAGCACCAGATCACCATTTCTGATCTTAGTAGGACGCACCTTCTTGTTGAATGCTCAAGCCAACCTATTCTGGTATAATTGCATATGACATAAAGACTTCATTCTTTTTTCATCCAGTAATGCTAACTATTTAAATCTCTCTGAGGCCCATTCTTGTTCAGGTAACTCTGCTTCTGCTAATACCCGCATGGACTATATCTCAACTTCTACTGGCAATACTGCTTCCATTCCGTAGACCAAAGAGTAAGGCGTGGCTCTCGTTGTTGTTCTCACAGAGGTTCTGTACCCCCACAGGGCGTACGGCAGCTTATCAGCCCAATCCTTGTAGTTCTCTGTCATTTTGGCTAATATTATCTTTATTGTCTTGTTGGCTGCCTCGACTGCCCCATTTACCTGCGGTCTGTAAGACGATGACTTGTGATGTCCTATCTCGTAATTCTGTAGCATCGCCTTTGTTTCTCCTTGAAACTGGACTCCATTGTCTATGACCACGTGATGCGGCATTCCATATCGACATATGAGATTACGGGCAATGAACTTCGCCATCTGCTTTGCTGTAAAATTACAGAATGACTCGGCTTCCACCCATTTTGAAAAGTAGTCTACTGCCATTACTATAAAGCGATGTCCATTTGATGCGTGCGGTCGAATTTCCCCGATCATGTCAATTCCCCATGCTGAGAAAGGCCACGGCTCTGACAGCCCGTGCAACTCTGTGTGCGGCAGATGATTCAAGTTACCGTGTGCTTGGCAATCGTGACAATGCTTTTCCAGCTTTGCGCAGTCAGCTTCCATGGTCAACCAGTAAAAGCCGTGTCTCACTATCTTGTGAGATAAATTCAACCAATTCATGTGCGGTCCACATACTCCGGCATGTACTTCTTCCATTACCTTTTGAGCCTCTTTTTTTCTTAAACACTTCAGCTGAATGCCATTCGCCTGCCTCTTTTATAGTTCTCCCTTCAAACTCACATATTGAGAAGCCAACTTCTGAATGGCTATCATGTCCTTTCTGTTTGCTTCTTTTGGAAGTTCCCCGTGTTCTAAGTATCGCTGAATGTCGTAGTACCAAGGTTTCCCATCGTTGATCTCTAATCCCAAGACCTTTTCTATCTCATAGACAGGTCTGCTTGCCGTTATCAATACTAGAGGTTTCATCACCAATTTCTCTGGATTTTCCTAAGTTGCGGCTAGTGTAGCCAATGCGTCTGCCATTTGGTTCTCTTCTCGTGGGAAGTGCGTGAACTTATAATCGGGGAGGGCGTGTGCCAGACTCCTAAGGTGGAATAAGTAGGGTTTCAACCGTTCTTCCTTCAATTCCCATTCTCCTTGCATCTGTCGGACTACCAACATTGAGCCTCCGTAAACTTCAACGTTCTTAGCCCTCAAAGTTATCAATGCAGTCAGTGTAAAGGCGCATGCTTCATACTCAGCCATGTTATCATCAAAGACAGGGGTATCATCACTCAATCTGTTAGGAGGGTCCTCATGCTTCACATTCTCAGAGCCTCCCCCAGCACGGAGCACAACCATATTAGCCATAGCGGCGGTCAAAGCTTACAACTGCTCGATAACCTTATTCAGACTAGTCTCCAGGTGATCCATACGAGATCCCTCATTAACTAATTTGCTAATGTTTGCTAACGGCCTTTTGACGATTCTACCATCTTCCCTAACCCAACTGGTATGTATGGTGTCTCTTAAAACTGCATGTTAGCATGTATGCGTGTGATGCATGGAATATAAAGTCGGCCCATTATCATTTTAAAGCATTCAATCATACTATTGCGAGGTGCAAACTTGTCTCAGTTGAAAAAGGCCCAACAGGTTTACACTTTTGTGATAACATGGCTAAACAACTTCAAATGATGATGGGCCTAAACACAAAATGGCCCATTGGAATTTTAGAAGCTTTTGGCCCAATTGTCATAAGGCACGAGCTCGTCCCAGTTTAAATGGCCCAACAAGCCCATACCTCATGAAAAAAAGTCCAATTCAATCCAAATGATGATGGTCCCAAACACAAGCATAAAGAAATAGTTTCTATTGGTCCTACAACTACAGTTCATATGCAGGTTTATAGGGGTATATACAAAGGCTCCCGCTGGCGAAGGATTGCCCACAACTAGGACTCCTCACTCAAGGGTTCGAGCGACCAAGTGAGCGCACCCATTTTTATACCTTAAGGTACGTGCCAATGAGTTATGATACGTGACTGAATGTCAAATGGATTTCCTATTGTAGATTCCACAGAGGGAGGGTGGAGCGAACTCTCTTAAATACCCAAGCCTCTTAGGCTCTTATCGCCTTGGTGACAGGAATAAACAATAAGTCCTCCAAATTAGTCCATCACAGTAAGCTTCGAGTAAATGATTATTTAGGTGCCTTCACAGCTTTTCCTTATAAAAAGGTAGTGAATGAAGGAGGACACCAAACCATTACCTAGCTCTAATAGTGCCTTTGATTAAACCCCTTCAACCCACAATAGACATGGTTAACTAAAACAAAAATCACAAGCATTACAAGGCATTATTTCGGGGCCGATTCTCTATCTCCAGTGGAGTTGCCAGACTGTAGGACACAGAAATCGGTGACGCTGTTCCAGGCTCGTGGCCTAGTCGAGAGTATGGAGTAGCCCACGGGGGCACTATAATGCGGAGAAATAACATGGAGTCGCCACCCAGTGTGAACTGGGAAAATGATTTAAAGTCGCACTCACCCCTCGTAAGGGAAGACCTCAAACCGTTGGGTTCGTAATGGTCCCTTACTTATGCCACTTGTAATGAATGGATTTATGTAATAATACAACCGAGTCTACGCAACAACAACCTACATCTAAGTTTGCATACTACCTATATATAAGTTTGCATGCATAAAAGTAAGTAGGAATAACGGCAAGCACACAATCTCATGCATACATTAAATCGCTAAGCATGGAAATGTAAATAAATAATAATCTAAACATAAACGTAGAAGAGACATAATCAACTTCCTAATGCGAAAGAAATAACTAAATCATGCTTGGAAATAATCAACTAATCATGCATAAAAGCAACATATTATTTCTAACAAACAACAATAAACATAAGATCGGATGACACGAAATATATGTGTCTCTCAAGCGGTATGTGGCATTGTATCTCGGGTGTAGACTGTACTACCGTCTATTTGGATTCGGCTACGGAATTTACATCCGAGTTTCCATCCGATATACCACAAGAGATAACACATATTTCATTCATCCCATGGCCACAACTTACATGAAATTATAATACGCATGCGAAGAAATAATAATAACCAACGGAAAGAAAGTGTGGGAATAAATAAAAAAAGGTGCCCTCAGGTCTAACCTCTTAAGTCATCTCTTGAAAGTGCGTTACACGGTTGTCGGAAGGGTTGATGCTCCGTAACTTTTCCGATTTATTGGTTCGTTGTTTTCCTTCGTTACCTCGCTGTTTTGGGCTGTTGTTTCCTCTATTTTGTGGTTGTTTTTTTGTGTCTATTTTTGCGATAATTGGGAACTGTTTTGGCTTACTGTTTTGCGATAATAAAGGTGTATTGGGGCTGCTGTTTGTGCGGTTATTTGGGCAGTTTCTGGGCTGATTTTTGGTAGTTTTAGGGTACAGTTCAAGGGCTATTTTAGGGCAGTTTGGGTGCAATTCAGGGGTGTTTTAGGGGACTGTTTAGAGCTGATTTTTGTTGCTGTTTTGGCATGAATTCTAGATGAATTTTAGGGCTAGTTTTGCGATTAAAGAGTGGGTGATTTGTGGTGTATTTTGTGCGTGAAGTGGAGGTTAATTTATTGAGTCAGAGGCGTGAAGTAGAGGCTGATTTATGGTGTGGTTTTTGTGTGAAGTGGAGGCTGATTTTGTTGAGTCAGAGGCATGAAGTAGAGGTTGATTTGAAGGGTACATGAACTGGCTTCAACGTGAAGGGTATTGTGGTGTTGATGTCGTATGCGTGAATGAGGATGGCGAGTGTGTGAGTTGGCTTATGGTGAGAGAGAAGGAGGCCGTGAATATGAGGGTTTATTTCTTCTTTTGGGAGTGGACGTGAGAATGAGCTAGGGCTTCCAAGAGTTGGGTTTAGGCTTCTTTTTATATGAAATGGTTGGGGTTGTCCTTATGTGAATAGGGAAAGAATATTGTGTAATTATGGGGGATATTTAATTTGTGTATCATAAGGAAATGATCTCTTCAATTTAGGAAGGTAATTTGATTTGATTTGTTTTTATTTTATTTGGTTTAGGAAAGGGATTTAATTTAATTAGGAATATAGTTTATGGAATTTAATTTGAATATTTTAATTTGGGAAGGTGATTTAGTTTAATTTCAACATGTGTTTAATGTGTGGGTTTTTTTTTGTTTGGAAGGAGATGGGCGTGGAATTGGTATTCTTGGGCGTGTACTTGGGCTCTTTGGTGGGCTTGGTGTGTGGATTAGTGATGTGTGGGTTTGGTGTGTGACTTGCGGGGGTTTTTGGGCCAAGGATAAGTTTTAAAATAGAGGCCTAACGAGCAAACCTGAAGCTAAGCAAACGAATTAAATCCAACAAGGTATCAATTTCTGTCTTTTCCCTTTCGACGTCCATTTCCCGCGACTTCCACAACTTAAAGAGCAGTACCTCCGTACGAGGCTCATCATCGGGACTTATATGCAAAAATGCAGTGCCTACATTTGCTCTCTATAGACTATTTAAGATTACTAACTTTGGAGTTAAATCCTGTTGTGTATGACACTCATACACTAAGTCTGAAGGCACATAAGTAATCTAGGGTATTCTCGATAATTTATAATATTCGAAAATTAAACAAACACTTTGATAAATGAATAATGCATCATTTTATTTCAAAAAATATAAAGACGTCTACATTACATGCAGCTCTAAGGCATACATCTCAACATCCTGACCAACAGCTACGTACTTTAGGGACATGGTTTGGTGTGTAGCTGGGGACGTTTAACATAGATATGGAGTTCACTCCTTCTTACGATAAGTAAAGGAGTATCTTCCTTAAGGGTTGATTTGGTGCTTGAACGGCTAGAGTGATCAAGTCTTTGTATTGCGAATGGAAAGATTAACATTCATAATGGTTATGGATAAATCGTTCATTAGAGAATCAATGGTACTAAAGGTAAAAATAATTAGAGGGGTATAACATATATTATGACCCGACTCTAATTACGAGATACTCGTGAAGGGCCAATTCATATGTAATGACTATATCAATGGACACCGACATGGTTCGACTTAATTTATCTATCTGCGACAACGAGAGTGCATTTTCAGATTTTTAGTGGAATAACCTGAAGTTAATAATTCAGAGTATTTAATTAAGAGCTTAATTAATATTCTGGGATTATTGGAGCTCGGAACTGCAGGTTCATTTGGTCCTTGTGCTAGCTCGATATATTGTAGCAAATTAAATATAATTGGATAGTCTAATTATATACTCACATATGTATAATATATATTATTAATATGATTAATAATATTATTCTGTCACACTTGAAACTATATATTAAAGTTTAATATATGATTTTTATAATAAATGATTATGAGATAATTATTTATTATAAATTATTAAATTATATATATTATAATTTAATAAAGATATAAATTTAGAATTTCAAAAAATAGTTTTTGGAAACTCTTTGATTGATTTTGGAAGTTACACATTTTTAAATGGTGATAAATTTTTATTTTTCTAACATCTTTTTAATTATGGTATTAAAAATTGTATGTTACAAAATTTTCAAAAAAAAAAAACAAGCGGTGGCCAAATTTTTTCTTTGTTGGAGGGGTAGGGTTTATTTTGTTTTGGAAATAAACAACCCTAGGTATATAAAGAAAATTAGGTTTTCTTTTTGTCTAACCTAAGCCATTCTAACCCTAGCCACTCTCTCACTTGTTCTTAGAATTCTCTCAAGTGTTGAGAAAAGAAAACAAAATAACAAGAGAAAAACCAAAAGAATATCTTGTGTGATTTTCATCTCTAAAGAGTTTAGAGATTTGTTTAGTGAGTATAACCACTTTATTTTCCGTTGGTAACGAGATATAACATGGAAGGCTATTTTGTGTCGAACAAAAACTCATCATTTCCTCCTACATATATACCACAAGGTAGTAAGTAATTTTCTGCTCAATGTAGCACACAAAATTTATATAATGGGGCTCGGTTTGAATTCCTTTTGATCCAGAATTTTTAGGGACCATATAGGGGTGTTCTAGGACTGTGTTGGGGCTGTTTTTAACTGAAAAGTCATACTTTAAACACATGGACTGTTCACACGAATAGGGGCTGATTTGGACAGTGAGCTGGACGCATTTCGGGTCCAAAATAGTCTAGTTTTGTGTCATTGTTCCGGGGCTGAAATTTCATTAAAACATTAGGAAAATTTCAGTGGAAGAGCTAGTCAGATTCGGCCTTAAGAAGAGAAGGGCAAAAAAAAATTTCTACTCTGATCTCGGGTGTCTAACGTGTTTCCGCTGTGCTAGGAAAGTGGTTCCTACACTTTATTGGATAGGGTATGTTACATGATGAGCTATACAAATCTACACTTTATTGGATATGGTACGTTCCATGATGAGCTATACAAATCTTCCAAATTACCTTTGATATGATATAGGGTACCCATCAGAGGGTCCTCGACGACAGAGTTCAATTGGGCTTATTGTGGGTTAACTTGTATTCAATCTTCAAGTCCAAGACAACTTTCAAACCTAAAGAACCGGATTAAAATAGATGAGAATGACGCAAACCCAATATAGAAGCAGTTTTGACGAATCAAGCTGAATCAAGTCCGACACAAAAAATTCAGCCAAGACAAGACTTAATGGACTTGAGACACATAATTTGGGCCTAGTTACATGAAGGCCACGAAATTAGGAGCTTTGGGTGCAAGGAGACAACTTTAGACATTTTAGGAACAATTGTCACATTTGTTGACTTATTAGGCAACTTTATTGGATTTTTATGATTTTGTTGTTTTTCCTTTATTGAATTTCTTGGCAAATGTTTTGATTAAGTTTCTATTTCTTTTGACTTTCTTGGAAAGTTGTCTAGATTGTTAAATGACTATTAAGGGCATAGCCTTTAAATAGCCATTAGTTAGTAAGTTAGGGTGTTATGGTATTTTCACACCTATTAGGGTTTCCTTCATTGTACTATATATTGTAACATTTCTTTCTTAATGAAATTAATCATCAATTTCGAAATTAGCTTCATCTTGAAAGCTTGGCTTTGTCCAAAAATTGCTTAAGGGAGGGATTCATCTTATTTCATGCAATCGAATTATCTAAGGCGTGGCAACCTTAGTGGCGTCTCTGTGCTAGCAGAACACTTCAAGGAATCATCTTAAGGGTTCTCAAAGACAAGTTCTTTGTGGGTCTTCTTTGTGACCTTGGAAGGGTTTTGTTCCTACAAATCAAATTCATGGTGCTTGGGGTTCTATCTGTTGCGAGGGGTTTGCTTGGACTTAAACATCCAAGTGAGTTCCGTGTCATTTGGTATCAAAGCTTAGGGTTCCAAGGTCTGATTTTTCTATCTTTACTTTGTGTTTTTTATTTAGTCTTTATTGTTTGTTGGTCATCAAGATACTTGTTCATCTTGATTCTTAGTGTTTTATGTTTTTCAAGTGTTTTTGCATTTCTGATCTGTCGGTGACCGGCATACCGGTCCCATATCGGCCTCAATACCGGTCTACTTGGTGATTACATAGCTACTGGAATCGGTAAGCACCCATACCGGTACTATACCGGTCATATACCGATCTTCATAGACCCATACAGGTCCCATACCGGTCTCCTTACCGGTTAACTTGTGAGTAAAACATAGCTTCTGGAACCGGCAAGAAATCATACTGGTCCAATACCGGACTCCAAACCGGTCAACACCTAGAAATTTTTTAAGAGCTCAAGTAACCTGAAAAGCAAAAAAAAAAAAAAATTAATAATAAAATAATAATAAAAAAAAAGTAAAAAAGTTCAAAATTTTGGTTGAATTTCATTGGTTGTATTTTATCATTTGGGTGTCTGTGAAGGGTAATTCAACAAAATTTCTATTGAGGCACCAAATTTCCATCCGAATTTGCATACGTCTGCAATTGTTTGCATGCTTGTCTATTTGTTGTTCTTGTTTATAATTTATATATTCCAATTATTCTAGTTGTAGGTTTTCTTTGAATTGAGTCTACGTATTTGTAATTCTTACTCGCATTACTCTGTTTGCCCTATATTGGTTTATTATTGTTTATGCTAGCTTGAAGACTATACATTGTTGTGAGATTTTTTGGTAAGTTATATTCACATTATATTGAGTGTAAACACTAGTGGAGTGGAGTGATACGTATTTCAGTGTAAACACATGAGCGTGTGAGATTGTGAGGTTATATAATTACTTTCATATTTGTCATTACTAATCAGTTTATTTTGAGATGGATAGAGAATTTGAGACCATGGATAGAAACTTTCAAAATAATTTGGTCTTCGTCTTTCGCACGAGATGTCGTATTAACACTAGAGCGTGTAGTATGATCATCAGTAGAAAAGATCCTACCAATTTAGCTAGTACCACACTTGTTGAAATGTTGGGATTACCATTAATACCTATAGATAGACCTTACACGTGGATGAGTGAATTTGGCGAGGTTGAGGTTAGTCATAAAGTTGTGGTTAGTTTTGCTATTGGGGAAAAATATATTGATGAGGTTGTGTGTGACGTAGTTGTTGGAGTTTCTATAGGTCCCAAGATCAAAACTCAAGCATGAATCATAAGTGAATACAACGACGGAAGTGCGGAATACTTACATCGAGCGGTTGAGCGACGATTTGGGCAACAAAAATTCGAATTCTGCTCACTTTGTCAAGGCAGTGGGCTGCTGTGAACAGTAAATTTCGCCCCTTATCTTCAAGATTTGAAGCTCCAAGCTTCATCATTTTGGTTCCCGGCTCATGGGTAAGCTTCCCTATCACCTTCGCATTGATCCCGGAGTGTGCTAGCACTCTCGATTTTGCCACAAAATCACACTTGATTCCCTTTTTCCTCTTGGTTTGCTCGGCAGTTCACTGCCAATTTGAAGAAGAAATCAGCCCTTAAGGGCGTGAGAAATGGAGAGAAATGGTGAGAGAGAGAAATGAAAGTGTGTTGGAAAATTGGTTTTATTTGCTTATATATATTTTCTACAAATAATAAAAGCAAATACAAAACTTTTGGCAACCAAAAGTCAAACCAAATAAAATAGATTATATTTCTATCAACTTTCAAAAAGTTGTTTTCCAACCACTCACATCAAGTCTCTTCAATCAATCAATCTAATCAATTGTCACATCACTCAAAGTGACATGATTTGACGCTTGATGTGACGCTAGATGCGACTAGCGATTTGACGCTTGATTTGACGAGCCGCTCTCGAATTCGAAATGCGAATGCGCTCGTAAATAATCTCGGGCTCGGTTTCACTAATTCCAAATTAATGAATTTTCCGTCGCGTCGTGATTAAATGATTACGCCTAGTGAAATCACTATTCACGTCGCTAACGAATTAATTCTAAATTAATTCGCTCGCCCGAATTAAAATCTAATTTTAATTCCGCGTTGAAATCCAATTCCGTTTAATATATCAAAATATTATTTCCTCGATTAATTCCAAATTAATGTTTCTCTCTCTTTAATTGATATTTTATCCT
>SKCR01011789.1:0-53487 GCA_019454045.1 Zanthoxylum bungeanum | reverse complement strand
TTGGACTTAATGGAGTGATTTAGGCCCATTTTTGGATCCAATCCAATTTGCCCAAACCTACTTGGTCCAACCAAGCCCATTATGTCCAAATATAATAGTTTTAGGCCCAATTCAAAATTAAGCCCAATTAATCGAATTTTAAAATTCCAAATTTTATAACTTAATTAATTAAAGTGTAATGTCATGATTAATCCTTTAAATCAATATTTCCAAAATATCAAATTAATCCATTAATCATATTTTTATCTTAAATACATGTCCAACATTATTTAATCAAAAAATCAAGTCCCTAATCCTCCATCAAGCATTCGGCCAAGGTGATTAAAATGGTTCCGATTTCGTTTTCAATCCAATCGAGTTACAAATCATCATTCCATATTGTTTCAAGTCATCTAATGTCTTAAAATTAAAAAATCATCTAGTCCATATGCTTGCATGTATTCGGCCAAGCCTCATTAGGGTTGGAAAAATTAATCCAATTTATTTTCCATGAAATTGATGATGTATAATCTAAATAACATACATCTAAGCATATTTAATCAAGCAAACTCATCAAATCATGCTTCATACAATTTTCCCCAAATAACATCCTAATATATTTGCATGCTCTTTAAGATCAATGATACCATTGTTGGTTTCTATTACCAAGCCCCAAGATCAACAAGAGCAAACAAAATATATATAAATGAATGAACAATATTGAAGTATGGCGGAATCATACTCACAAAAATCGGAATGCGGATGCGTTGATGAAATGAAAACTTCTCCTTTGTGCAGTGATGAATTCGGCCAAGGTGGAAAGTGCAGCTCCAAGCTTTGTTTGATCCTCCCAAGCTCAAGGATTAGTTTCCCATATCACCTATGTATGATCCCTTGAAGGTGCTAGCCTTTGTTGTGATTTTGAATGCACAACTTCTTCAAATCTTGCCACAAAAATGAAGAAATGGAGAGCCCAAAACTGCATGTAGTTTCGGTAATGTGAGAGAGAGGAGAGTTCTATGATTTTTGTTACAAAAAATCAATTTATATTTATGCCATAATATTTATTAAATTAATAATAAACTTATGACACAAATCATGCAATGGCTTAGAGTGTCAAACACTCAATTTCCATGCAAAACCATTGAGTGCATTGTACACTATCTTCATGCAATGCATTAGAGTTAAATAATGCATAATATGACATGTGTCATGTGGGCCCCACACATTTCCAAATGAAAGTGGGCCCACGTGCACTCACGCGTTCGGGTTCGATATTTCCGAAATACCGAACTTACGTCGCGACGTTAATTAAATCGAATTTAAATAAATAATTGCGCCTAGCGAAATTATTATTTACGTCGCTAACGAATTAATTCTAAATTAACTCGTTTGCCCGAATTAAAATCTAATTTTAATTTCGCGTCGAAATCGAATTTCGATTATTATATCGAATATAATAATTTTACGATTAATTCCAAATTAATCGTTCTCTCTCTATGTATAGTACTTTATCCAAGATAAATTCTCTCCGTAATTAATCCAAGATTAATCGAGTTTGAATCATACGTCATTGGTGAATCTTCGGGAAGCGACCCAAGAGATCTCCGGATATGTTGGCAGTAAATACGGTCGTCGGATTATCCGAACACGTACGTACCTCGTACTACGTTTTTACCGATTCACAAGACAAGGTTGGCTTCTAGCAAAGCGCCATGCCTACCCAATTCTCCAGAAATATTCTTATAGGAATATAAGATCTATATCAAGCGTAGTATACCGTAGTATTACGTATATCGAACCAGTATCGGATGATCACATGTTAGGCCTGGGGCTGGAAATGTGTCTGCCCCGTACGAAACATATATCGGACATCAAGCAACTAGTCTCTTTAAATCGGACAATCCTGACCTGGTCATATTGTCCCGATGGTTGCAACCTTTTATAGAGTACTAGTTCTGTGTCCTGCGTGATCATCACCTCCATATGTCTGAAGTGATACTTCCATCTCGACATCACATCCAGTACACTACGATTCTCGATAAACCCAGAAGAGGTGTACACAGAACCGGTTAAGGTCCCCAACCACCAAAACCAAAGTTTACCGATTGTCGCAAGTACTAGCGATGTAAGTCTCAGGTTAATACCATATACACCTACCCTGATGCGGCCTCCCATAGACACGCAGACATACTACCAATGGGATTCCGCGGGGTCTATCCAGAGCGAAGCTGTTTTCCGTACCATCGGTAAAACACAACCTCCTATCGCACTTGCATAAGTATCCAAAACTTAAATATATGAGAACTATGTCGTTGTGCCCTCACAACATGCACAAGCGCAATACTAGTCTATTCCGCATTATCGATGTCCGATCTCGATAATACTCCGACTAGGGATATTTAATGATTAAACCTTTATGGATTGATACTGTCTCATATCATCTCAATCCGGTATTAATCATATGGACTTTCGCCATTTATATATCAAAGTAAATAATATTACAAAACGGCAAAAGGCAATTTCATTATCACATAGTTAATTTTGTACAATAATACAATATCATTTACAAACAGTGACGCTATGGGACATAATGTCTAACAGAATGTCTAAGTCTTTTGGTCCCAATTTTCTGACATACTTGTTAGAGAACGAGCCTCAAAGCTATAAAGAAGCAATGTCTTCTCCGGAGGCCCCTCTGTGGAAATAGGCTATTAACAGTGAGATTGATTCAATCCTACAGAACCATACTTAAAAGTTGGTTGATCTTCCTCCAAGTTGTAATCCACTGGGCTACAAATGGATATTCAAAAGGAAGATGAAAACGGATGGATCAATAGATAAGAACAAGGCAAGACTTGTCATAAAAGGTTATAGACAAAAGGAATGCCTTGATTACTTTGACACCTATTCACCAGTGACTCGTATCACATCGATAAGAATGCTCATAGCCATAGCAGCTATATTTGGTCTTGAAATACATCAAATGGATGTAAAGACGGCATTCTTGAATGGTGAATTGGATGAAGAGATTTACATTGAACAACCAGAAGGGTTCAATGTTCCTGGACAAGAACAGAAGGTGTGCAAACTTGTAAAATCCTTGTATGGATTAAAACAAGCACCTAAACAATGGCATGAGAAATTTGACAAAGAGATGTTGTCGAGTGGGTTCAAAACCAATGAGTGTGATAAGTGTGTATACACCAAATCAACTCAAAAATGATATGTCATTGTGTGTCTCTATGTAGACGATATGCTGATAATTGGTAGTAATCATGAAATGATTCAGTATACCAAAAATGTGTTATACAGCAAATTTGATATGAAACATTTGGGAGTAGTTGATGTGATCCTAGGAAGTAAGATTTCTAGGACATCCGACGGATATATTTTATCTCAGACTCATTATATTGAGAAGATACTTAAGAAATATATCAAATGGGATCTAAATGTGGCTAGAACCCTTGTGGACCTAACTCTTCATCTAACAAAAAATATTGGTTCAAGCGTATCGCAATTAGAGTATTCGAGAATCATCAGAAGTATGATGTATCTCACGAATTGCACACGACCTGATATCGCTCAAGCTGTGAACAAGCTTAGCAGATATACGAGCAATCCATGACATAACCACTGGAAAGCCATAGTAAGAGTTTTGAGGTATCTGAGAGAAACATCAAAATATGGGCTACATTACGAGAGATATCCTACTGTTCTAGAGGGATACAATGATGCTAACTGGATGTCTGATACAGTGGATTCCAAATCTACGAGTGGATTTTTTTCACACTTGTTAGTGTTGTCGTGTCATGGAAATCCTCGAGGCAAACATGTATTGCCCGGTCTACTATGGAATCATAGTTCAGAGCATTAGACAAAGCAGCGGAAGAAGCAGAATGGCTTAGAAACTTCCTAGAGGATATTCCTAGTTGGCTTAAACCGGTGCCAGCGATTATCATACATTATGAGAGCCAATCGGCTATTGGGAGAGCCCAAAATACAATGTATAATGGTAAGTCTCGACACATACGTTGGAGATATAATACCATACATCAACTGCTCTCAAGTGGCATAATATCGATCGATTATGTTAAATCGAAGGAAAACCTAGCGGATCCACTAACTAAAGGTTTATCTAGAGAGCAAGTTGAGAAGTCATCAAGGGGAATGGGCTTGAAGCCTATAAATTAAGAATTGTCATTGTGGAAACCCAACCTAGCTGACTGGAAATCCCAAGATCTAGGTTCAAAAGGGACAACTGAAACTTTGTGCAATTCAAACAAGCATTGAAGAGTTTTGTACTCTCTCTCATTCCGATAATGACGCCGAGTGCTATCTGTAAAGGTTAGGATAAACTAAGGCTTTTAATGATCACTATATTATGAGATGATTCCTAATAGGGGTAAAGGCAGATTACCTCTTCATAGTAGATCACCTATTTCAAGTAAGAAGTGAGGCCGCTACCATGGGAACTTTTAAAGGCAGGTTACCCTAAAGTACTTGAAGAATCCAAGACCGTTGTTCAGGGCCAAAATGAACACAACTGTGAAACGGGAATATGGTCGAATTAAAGTTGTGTGTTGGCAATTGTCTTGGTTTACACCAACGGCAGAATAGTTCAAGACTATGGGTCACTGGTTTGCCAAGTAAATCTGATTGTCATTCACTAGGAAAGGTTTAAGGCGAAAGCTACCTATTTCGATGCAGCTTTAGTTCATGGTAACTCTCTCAAGTGTCTGCATGAATATTTGAAGAATTGTGGGGGATTGTTGGAAATTCTTCTAATATTATTTAAAGGATGAATATGTCTTTTGGATGGGAGAGGTACAACCCTTTGGAGGGTTGCACCCCAACCCAAGGGTTGCCCTATTGGAAACCTTCCATGCCTTATAAAAGAGGCACTATGTCCAATTTCAGAAATATAAAGTAACATCCGAATTTTAGAGTCACATTTTTTCATTGTTTGAGAGAGAGTTCCACCAATTTCCTAGTTCATACACTTGTTAAGGAGTGCTCCTTGAATAAGAAGCATCCAAGGAATCCTGGGAGAACATTGGCTATTTCAAATCTGTAAGCACCAGAGACGGAGGCTAATAAGTTCTTAAGGACAGAGAGATCTCGACTTGGATTCGTTCTTATAATTTCCATGTTTTCTTCAAACTTCAGGTTTTAGGGTTTTGCATAGATTGGTTAGTATTCTTGGTTGTGATCTATTTGTTTGCATGTTATTCTACTGTTTAATGACACAAATCTTACCACACCCGCCACCGGGATATAAAGGATCTAGGATCAGAATATAAGTCTAGAAATTCTGTTCCAATTAATGAAAGGGTTTTTGAGGTCTGTTCGAGTTATTCCAAGAATTTTAATGATAATCTCTGTTTTATTTTATATAGGAGTAATTTTATATACTATGGAGATATGAGTGATGTTTGGTCACAAATTAAGAAAATATATTATAAATATAATTGTATTAATTATAATTATTATTTATTTAGTAATTTTTCAATATATTAACACACATGTAAGATTATATTGGAAAAATATTTTAGAATTTTCATTTTATAAACCTTACCAAATTTATTGTGAGCTAATAAATTTTGATTGCGCTTAAAATTCCCCTTCATTTTCAAAATGAAATAATGACATTTTATGGACCTTGTCTGCTCTTTTCTCTTACCAAATTGAGGATCCCAAGTATTGATAAGGATGAGAGCCCAGTTAGAAGGACCCAGGACCAAGGCGCAGATGAAGGACCGGGGCTATTGGTGTAGATGAAGACTTACTCGAAGCTATCAGGAGATTTGATTTGTGCTTGTAATAATGAGAAATAGATGTTAAGAGGTGACCATATAGGAAGCTCATGAGTTTCCAAACACTTGTCAAGAATGTTTATAAATTGCAAAGAGAAAGTGAGGGAAGTAAAGGAATCCAACCTGCTAAAGAAGAGAGAAGGGGATCTAATACCAAGCACCTCGGTATGTCGACCCGAGGATAGATATTAGGTTTTTTGTGTCTTGTGCTTATGTATGGATGACGTAAGCCCTACGTGAAGGTTGATATGTTGGGAACAGGGCAGAAGATAAGCCTCTGACACACGGAATGACGTGAGAGTAGTTGGATTACAGGCTGTCACATGGGCAAAATGTGTAATAGTAATAGAATGGTAGATTTGCAAACTGGCAGAACGTGTGACAGTGGGTAATAATAGCAGGGAAACGTGGCTGACATCACGAATTAATGAGCATAATATGCGAGTAATAACGGCAGGGAAACATAGCTGACGTCTCGTGTTTGTGTAATAGTGGATTTAGATGCACTATATAAGGGAGGTGAAAATTCGGTTCTAGAGGTTGGTTGATTACTTTCTAGCAATTTTTAGCATTTTTGAAACTTCTAAAAGAGAGCAAAAAGCTTAGTGATAGAGAGAGATAAGGCAGGTCGGTTTGACCCGAGCTAGTAATAAATATTCCCCTTCCTTTGCATCTGTGGACGTAGGTTGGATCCATTCCACCAAACCACATTAATTCCTTTGTTTTCTCTGTGTTTTCTTTATCGCTTGCTAAGTTTATTTTGGTTCCCAAATAACCAAATAAATTCACTGTTTGAGGGAGGTTTGTTAGAGATGTAGTGTTTCCCAAATTACCCCTGGAATGAAAAACATCCATCAGCAGTTGGTGTCGTCTGTAGGGATCAGTACAAAAAGCAACAAACACACTAAGACAATGGCAGGAGATGGAAACCATAGAACTTCAAAGGCTTCGATAACAGAGTGGATAGAGAGGATGGCAGAAACCCTACAAAACAAAATGGAAGATGCTCAAAAAGAGAGGGAAACAACTCAGGCCTTAATGAAGGCTATGATGGAGAATATTGAGAAGATAGAGAATAAGGCTAGAGAACGAGTGCAAGTGGGTCCTAGTAGAAGGAGAGAGGAAATAGAGAAAGGAAAAAAGATTGTCAGAGCGAATGAAGATCGCAGAGATGGGAAGAAGAGTGCCTGGAAAGTGAGATATGTGGTCGTGGCCAGCACCGTACAAACAAGGTAGACGAACCCACATAATCATCCAGCAACAGCCTGTGTTTTAGGAAAAGTAACCGGGAACGGTACCCAGAGAAGGGGCGTGAAGTTCCAAACTATGGAAAGAACCACACTCGGAGTGGGAGGCATGAAGAGGCCCTTGGGCAAGAGTATAATGGCTTCGAAAGTCAAATGAGGGATTGGTTTTGGAGGGAGATGAGGAAGTGGTGAGAAAGTGTGAAATGAGGAGCTCGAGGTGATCAAGATATGGTGACAACATCCACATTTATGAGGGAAATATTTACGGTGGAGTTTCCAAGGAAATTCACCATGCCTACAATGGATGTATATAAGGGCAACACAGACCCCATGTTGAAAAGTTCGTTCTATTGATGGAAATCGAGGGAGTGGTAGGAAAGGTGATGTGCAAGGTGTTCTCATTAACTTTGGGGGGATCGGCCAACCTGTGGTTTAGAAACTTGATCCCGAGAAGTATCAGCAGTTTCTCACAGCTGATGAAGTCCTTTGTGCACCGCTTCAAATGAGCATGGGTACCCAGGAAGACGGTGGGGTCATTGAGAATGATGAAGCAAATAGATGATTAGCCTTTAAAGAGATTTGTTGATAGGCACCATAACTTGGTATTGGAAGTCGGGTGTATGAGTCCCCGAAAGCACTAGAGAGTTTTAAGGGAGCCTTAAGGGTCGGGAAGCTATGGACCCACCTAAGAATCCAGAAGATACCAAACTATGCCATAGTCTTGGAGCAGACAATGAAGTTTATGTTGCTGGAGGAAGAGTAGAAGATCGCCCCGAGGAGGGGCTACTCAAATGTGGAAAACACTTAGACCGGAAAATCAGCGTGATGTGGGCAGAGACCAGAGGGGACCTGCCCCAAAGCAGAAAGAAGACCGATGACTCAAGGTAACCCAATGCCTGAGAGAAGGCCCCCGATCAAGGTTTCCCATGTCGCTGTAGGGATGGCGTACACCATATTGAACAGGCCATTATCCAGATAGCTCGGGAAATCCATGATAATAGCCTATTGATTAAGCCCGACCCCAAGAGGTTTTCGATTGAGAAGAAAGAAAACAAGGCTTATTGCGTGCACCAAAATGTAAAAGAGCATGAAACAGAAAGATACAGAGTCATGCAGGAGCAGGTGGAAGACTTGGTAAGGAATGGGTACCTGAGTGAGTGCGTAGACCACAAAGCCATGACAGTCAGGCAGCGAAGGGAGCAAAGACTGGTGTTCACGATAGTAGAAGGAAGGACATTGGCCGGGGATTCAAATAAAACATGAAAGAACTACTGCCGAACCAAAGACCCAAAGGTATTAACAATAGAAAGGGTCTCAAAGATCCAGAAGGCTAGAACAATGCCCTTAATATTCACCGAGGAAGACACCCAATGGCTGAGCTACTGCCATGATGATGCACTGATAATCAAGGCCAATATTTATGGGGCCGAGGTTGACAGCATACTGATAGACTTAGAGTGCAGTGGATATCATCTCTAGAGATGACTTGAATAGTTTGGGCGTGGAATACACTACCTTGATCCAGGATGTAACACCATTGTATGGGTTTGGGGGAGCAACAGTTGTCCCATTAGACCGTGTATAGTTGACAATGACTATTGGGACGGCCCCATACTCGGATCATCATGACGGATTTCACAGTAGTAGATTGCATGAGTAGTTATCAGGTAATATTTGGAAGACCCTTTATGATGGAATTAAAAGCAGCAATGTCAAGTTATTACCTGAAGTTGAAGTTTTCGACCCGAGATGAGATTAGGGTTGTGTATGGAAGCCAGAGGGTGGATAGGAGTTTCTTTGTAGCTGTTTCAAAAGAAACCTCATACATTGAAGAAGTATGAGCGAAAAGGAAAGAAATAGAAGAAGATATTGGTGGGGAAGCTCGGATTATATGTAGGCCACTAGTTGTCCCAAATGAGAAAGGTTGTGTCTTTGCAGAAAATAATGCAGCAGAAGTAGAGTCAGTCGATCCTTGACCCGACGAGCCAGCCTAGCTAGCGGCATGAGAGGAGCTAGAGCTAGTGGAGCTTTTTGGCCACGGGAAAATAATAAAGGTTGGAGTTGGATTAGAGCCACACTTAAAAAGGCGGTTGTTGGACTTTTTAAATGAATACGCGGATGTCTTCACATGGGATCATGGGGATATGCCCGAGATTGAACCTAGGCTCATCAGTCATCGCTTGGTGATAGATCGTGCCCATAAATCAGTGAAACAGAAAATAAAAGTTTTCAACCAGGAATGATATAGGGCAACCCAGACATAAGTTGAAAGATTGTTGAAGGCCAAGTTTATCAGGGAAGTTATATATCTAGATTGGGAATCGAACATGATTTTGGTGAAGAAACCCAATGGAAAGTGAAGAATTGTGGATTTCAATGATTTGAACAAAGCTTGCCCGTATGACAGTTCCCATTCCCAAAGATAGATTAGTTGATGGACTCAACAACATGCCATGGGTTGCTCAGCTTTATTGATGCCTTCTCAAGGTATAATTGTAGGAAACAACTTTCCTTAGCGCATTAGAAGTTGCTTGTGGTGGCACCAGCTTTGGTATGGATCTTTAAAATTGTATTTGCCTTCTTCCCTTATTGTAGTAGCCGGAATCAATTCTTTGATGTCCAACGCTTGGATCAACCACTTGATCTTCTGAACTATGACTCGAAACCAACAAACCGAAGTGTGGGCTTCACTCACAAAGATCAAAACACTAAATAATTTAGAGAATTAAGATGTCACAATGGTGTTTGGCTTTTGGAATTTCAAACACTCTCGCAACACTTGTGAATGTTTGAACTCTCTCTATTTTCTCTCAATTTTCACTTCTATGAATGAATGCAAAATGTCAACCTTAGAAGTGAGAGAAATGGTAGAGATTATATTCTCTTACACAAGCCAATTAACCTTGTTATTAAGCATCTAATGCTTTCTTGCAATGACCAACACAAAAATGTGAATGTCATACCAAAACATAAGATATGATAATTTAAAGACAAAGACTTTTTCATTAAGCATCCAATGCTTTCTTTAAATGGAAAACACATAAATGTGGAGGACATACCAAAGCATAAAAATGGATTAGCTAATGATAAAAATATTAGGTGTATACAAGCCACCTAATAGACATAATAAATTGGAGAGCATGGCAAGCCATATGGCTTTATCTCCAAGGTAAATAAAAATGACCATCTTAATAATGATTAAATTACCTTCAATTATGTTGTAGTAATTATCTCAAAATTATTACTAACTTGATTATCTCATAATCAAGACTTAATTATCCCATAATCAAAGAATTCTTGAAAACATTAAGTTAAACTAATTTAACATAGTTTCATTTGTGACAATAAATATTATTAATCTCATTAATAATATATAAATATATAGTGAACATATTATTATACAATCTAATTATATTAGGTTTGCTACAGTTAATCGAGCTAGAACGGGGACCAAATGGACCTACGGTTCGGAGCTCCAATAATTCTGAAATATTAATTAAACTCTTTAATCAAATATTTTGAATTATTAACTCCATGTTATTCCACTAAAAACTCGAAGTTGAACTCCCATTACTGTAGATGGAAAAAATATACTGAACAACTTCGGTGTCCATCGATATAGTCATTACATATGGATAAAGTGTGAGCGGTTTATCCATATCTGGAATAACTTCCAGATCTGCCAAGAACTTATGGAGCCAGGTTGCTTCATTAGCTGCTTCATAAGCTGCTACATATTCAGCCTCCATGGTGGAGTTAGCAATACAAGATTGCTTTATGCTACTCCATACTATAGCCCCACCACCTAGGGTGAACACTGATCCAGATGTTGATTTCCTATAATCAACATCCGTCTGAAAATCAAATTCAGTATATCCTCTCAGAATTATATCCTGACTTGTATATACAAGCATATAATTTCTCGTTATCCGAAGATACTTGAGAATATGTTTCACCGCTACCCAATGATCTAATCTTAGGTTGGATTGAAACCTACTGACTATTCCCACTGCAAAATAGATGTGCGGTCTCGTGCATAACATAACATACATAAGACTTCCAACTGCTGAAGCATATGTTATATGTCTCATCTCCTCAACTCATTGAGGTGTCTTAGGTGACTATTCCTTAGAAAAATGAATTCCATTGAAAGGTAAATTACCTTTCGTGGAATTCTTTATACCAAATCGTACAAGAATCTTGTCGATATAGGTTGCTAGAGACATTGCCAACAGTCGTTTCTTGTGATCCCGAATGATCTGGATCCCAAGTACATAACTTTCCTCTCCCAAGTCTTTCATTTGGAGTTGGTTAGCTAGCCAGATTTTCACGTCTGATAATATCTTTACATCATTCCCAATGAGTAAAATATCATCGACGTATAACACAAGGAAAACCACATTACCATCAATGATGCGCTTGTAGACACAAGGCTCATCGATGTTCTTCTCAAAGTTATAAGACTTGATCGTAGTATCAACCCTTATGTTCCAAGATCTAAATGCTTGCTTAAGTCCATAAATAGACCTTTGCAACTTGCAAACTTTTTACTCTTGACCTTGGGTAATAAACCCCTCTGGTTGTACCAGATAGATACTCTCATCAAGATTGCCATTCAAGAATGCAGTCTTGACTTCAATTTTTCAAATCTCATAGTCATAATATGTGACAATGGAAAGAAGAATCCTGATGGATTTAAGCATGGCTACTGGCGATAAAGTTTCTTCATAGTCAACTCCCTCTTTTTGTGTATAACTCTTTGCCACTAGCGTAGCCTTGAAAGTCTGTACTTTCCCATCTATTCCTCTTTTTCTCTTGTAGATCCACTTGCAACCTATGGGTTTTACAATATCAGGTTGATCTACAAGTTCCCAGACTGAGTTAGAGTACATAGACTTTATCTCAAGGTTCATGGCTTTGAGCCATTCCTCATTATCAGTATCTTCCATTGCGCTATGATAGCTTAATGGATCATATATACCATCACAGGAACAACAACTTGCACCTCACCATTTCCTAGATAGCGTTCAGGTTCTCTCACAACCCTCTCACTACGTCTAGGTGGTATGGTATCCTGATAAACTTACATCTGACTTTCAGATGTAGAAGGTGTTATGTCTTTGTCAATATTTGACAATGGTGTATTGGTTGTATCAACAAGTAACTCCTCAAGTAACACTTTACTTCGAGTTTTGAACTCTCTCATATAGTCATCCTAAAGAAATGTAGCATTTTTCGACACAAATACTTTATTATCTTCTGGACTAGAAAAGAATCCACCCCTAATTTCCTTAGGATAGCCTACAAATAGGCACACCTGTGAACGTGGTTCCAACTTTGTAGTCTTATTCTTTAGCATATATGTTAGACACCCTCATATGTGGAAATGCCATAAACTAGCTTTACGATCATTCCACAACTTTAAGGGAGTATTAGGAATAGACTTAAAAGGAAATACATTTAGGATATACATTGTTGTATGCAATGCATACCCCCAGAATGAACTAGGTAGAGTGCTATAACTAAACATTGATCTCATCATGTCTAGTAAGGTGCGATTTCTCATTTCTGCAACACCATTTTGTTGTGGTGTTCCAAGTGTTGTGAGCTGTGAAACAATTCCATGCTTAACTAAGAATTCCTCGAAATCTCTATCAAGGCATCAAAATTCCACGATCTGATGGTAGAATTTTGATGCTTTTACCTAACTGGTTCTCAACCTCAGCACGATACTCTTTGAACTTTTCAAATGTATCTGACTTGTGCTGCATTAGGTAAACATATCCATATCTAGATGTTGGACAATTATGACCCATAGCATCACTATTTGTAAAAGACATGGTGTTCTTTTTACAAATTAACTATGTGACAAAGGAAACTGCTATTTTATCATTTGTAATTGGATTACTTGGATATATAAATGATAAAAGTCCATATAATTAATACCGGATTAATAAGATATGAGACAGTATTAATCCACAAAAGTTTTAATCATTAAATATCCATAGTCGTAGTATTATCGAGACTGGATATCGATAATGTGGAATAGGCTAGTATTGCACTTGTGCGCGTTATGGAAGCTTAACGGTATAGTTCTCATATATTTAAGTATAAGATACTTATGCAAGTGTGATAGGAGGTTCTGTTAGCCGTTGGATCGGGAACAGCTTCGCTCTGGATAGACCCCTCGGAATTCCATTGGTAGTATGACTATTTGTCTATGGGAATCCGAATCAGGGTAGGTGTATTTGGTCTTAACCTGAGACTGACATTGCTAATACTTGCGACAATCAGTACGCTTTGGTTTTGGTCGTCCGGAGCTTTAACGGGTTCTGTGCAGCCTCTTCTGGGTATACTGAGAATCGTAGTGTATTGGGTATGATGTCAAGATGGAAGTATCACTTCAGTCATATGGAGATGATGATCACACAGGGATACAGAACCGGTACTCTTAAATGCTACAGCTACCGGGATAGTATGACTAGGTCATGATTATCCGATTATAGAGACTAGTTGCTAGTGATCCGATATATGCTTCATACGGGGCAGTCACAATTTCAGCCCTAGGCCTAGCATGTGACATATGATACTGGATCGTAATACGCAATACTCAGTGTATTACGCCTGATACAGATTATATATATTCCATGTTGAATATATTTCTGGAGAATTGGGTAGGCACGGTGCTTTGCTAGAAGCCAACCATGTCTTGTAAATCGGTAAGAACGTGGTACCGGGTACGCACGTGTCGGATAGTTCGACAACCGTATTTACTGCCAACATATCCAGGAATCTCTTGGGTCGCTTCCCAAAGATTCACCAATGACATTTGACTCGAACAGAATTAATCATGGATTAATTATGAGAGAGAGAAAATTAATTTAGGATTAATTACGGCAGTAAATTAATCTAGGATTAATTATCAAAGAGAAAATTAATCTGGGATTAATTGCGTCAAGAATTAATTTAGGATTAATTCGACTAGAAGAGAGAACGCGATTAATTTGGAATTAATTGGTAAAATAAATTTAATAGTTAAATTGGATTTTTCTATTTAATTTATTTATTTGGGCTAAAATAATATATTAGATATATTAATTGAAATTGGATTTCAATGCGTAATTAAATTGGATTTTAATTCTAGCGAATGAATTAATTTAGAATTAATTCGCAAGCGACTTCCGTAATAATTTTTCTGGGTATTATTATTTAATTAAATTGGATTTAATTACGTCGCGACGGAAAATTCGTTTAGTCGGATTAAACGAACCGGGCTCAAAGTGTGCTGTTTAAGCCAACCAAATTTTATATTTAAAGTGGTGGGGCACACTTTACTAACATCACATGTCACTTTTTGGTGATGGAAGTGGTTGGCAACATAAATTTGGACTTTAGTTACACATCACACAACCTTTTTGAAAACAAGTTTTGGAAACTAAAAATGACTATTCATTCTTTCCCTCACATGCTCTCTTGGCTGAACATTGTGCTCTATTGCAGAGAAAATTTTCTTTCATTTTTTTATCAAAGTTAGCACTTTGGGAGTCTTTGAAGGTGATAGGGAAACTCACCCTTGAGTTTGGAATTCAATTTGAAGGCTTGGACCTTCCATTACATCCATGAAAGTTTTGAACTTCTCTACCAATCATTGTGAGTATTTTCGCAACTCCTCTTGTTTATTCACACACAAATCAATCTTAGTGATCTTGTGGCATGCGTAGGACACTAACAATGGTATCTAGAGCCATCCTAAGCTTGATTTTGAATTCTAGGGTTATGGACTTTAATTTGAGATTTTTGCTTGGAGTTTGAAAATGCCTAAATTGATTGTTTGGTTGTGTTTATATGATGTTGAATTGGATTTGTACATCTTTGGAGTTGAGAAAAATTGATTAGATCAAAAATCCCCAATTTCTAGACATGGCCGGAACTACCCTAGAGTGTGCTCATGGTGATTTTTTGAAAATTAGACAATTGGATGTGTTGTTGGCATGAAATGTATGTTAGATGTTGATTTAATTGGATTGAAATCAAATTACATGATAATTTCTTTGCCATTGTCGTGAGCCTAAGCATGTTGTAGAATTGATTTTGCTTCAATTTGTGTTGGAGATGAATTAGAATTAATGAGCATGATTAATTGGATTAATTAGTGTTTTGGAAACATTAGATTAGTTGATTAATTATGTAAATTACACTTGAATTGGATTAATATATAATTTGGAATAATGTATTAATTTAATTTGTTGTAATTGAGCTTAATGGGCTTGGTTGGGCCAAGTTTGGTTTTGGTAAATTGGGTTGGATCCAATTGGGCCTAAAACCATTTCCATAAAGTCCAAATATGACTATTGGCCTTTTAATAATTTGATTGGGCCTAATGGGCCCAAATTGATTTTTGGGCAAATGGTGATTCCTAATTGGACCTTGGCTTTTGGGTTGGATCCATAATAGCTAAAGCCCACGCCTAAAGAATTAATTGAAAGTCCATTGGACTTTAATTGAATAGTATTGGATATTAATTGGGCCTTTGAGACCCATGAAGATTGGATTTGGAATCCAAGTCTAAAAGGCACTATTAAAAGTGTAATATTTAATTTGGAATTAAATATGAATTAGTATTGGATACAATTTAAATTGGATTTAAAATTGTAGTTCGATATAATTCAAGAATACGTACTTTGAGTATTTATTCTTAAACGAGTTGGACTCGCGCAAATCAAATCGTTGTTTGAACATTTGATGGTCATTAATTCAAAGATTAATTAATTGGATTAGATTGATTGAATAACATGCTTTGTGTGAATACTTCGATGTATTTGTATGAATAATGTATATCGGATGGATATTAGTAGGGTGGGGGCAATTTTGGAAATTATTGTAAAAAATTTAGAATTTATTAAATTGGACCCGCGTGTCCAGCCTTTCACCTCCTTATCTCTTTGTATTTCTCTTCTCACCAATTTCCCTCAATGCAAATGAGGTTTCTTTTAGTGTTATGTAATTGGGTAGAAGTATGAATAGTGCTAGCGGAAGAGAGGAAAAAGATAGATTTGTTCTATGAACAAATTATTATATATCCATCCCCATATCATTATTAATTTTAATCGTGCCTTATTATGCTTTTAGAATACATGTTTAAGGGTGTATAATGAGACCTAATCAAAGATAATAAATTGGTTGCCAATTTACGCGAAAAACCCTCATTAAATATTAAGCGTTTTCCTTCCATTGAGTGGTTCTCTCTCAAGATCCAAGATTGGCATTGGTTTGTTGGCCAAAGTCAAGATCAATGTCCATCGCGGATGTGTTTGAATCACGAAAGCTTTGGTCCATATCGCATGTCTTGGGTGGTTGTGACTTGTTGGCCAAACTCAAAGTCACTTATAGTTCATCGACGTGGATTACGAAACTTTCCCACTGTCAATGGGTCGCGCTTAACTGGAATCATTAAGCTTGTTGAGCCAAATCCAAGGCTTAGTTGATTCAGAGGAAAAGGTTAGGAATATATATTGGATATATATCTCGGACTTGGAGGTCCAACTACCGGATCTAGGAATTGGATGGGATCCAATTGATCTTAGAGTTCTACCTAGTTAAGTTTCATACAGCTTGTTGACCAAAGTCAAGGTTGTGTGTTATTTAACGGGATCCTAGCTCACTAGGAAACTAGGTTTCCCGAGTACTCCACAGAGGGTTAGAGGCTCGCCGAAAAATAGTGGGAGGCTAGTATTAAATTTGCAATTTCGTTTAATACTTGCTTACACGCGCTCTTTTAATTATTTATCGTTGTTATAAATACATATTAGTTGGACTAATATCTTTTATTGCTTTCTATGAACAGTTGGACTGTACTTAAAATACTACTCCACTTGTAGTTGGTTATATAGTTGAACTATAGTAACCATTACATTTTAAGTGTACCCGGAATCGTTGATTGGATAGTTGGACTATTGAAATCGAGATGGCTGGAAAGATTAGCGTTAAGGGACATAATCCTGGGTGAAAATATCTTTAACGGCGTAAATTTTCCAGATTTGGAAATGAATCTCAAGATAGTCCTGGGAGCTAAGAAGGTACTCTATTAGATAGAGAAACCTCTCGGGCCCTGAGCCCGGAGTTGAGCAAATAATAGAGCATGAGCTTAGGAAGACTTAACGTGATGATAACATTAGTGCTCAATCCGTTATGCTTGCCGCAATGACTCCTTAATTTCATCGTCAGAACTAAGGATTAGATCATTATACCATGATGTTGAAATTAAAGGATCTTCATAGATCTAACCTTAGATCTTAGGAGTATGAATTGCAAAAGAAGCTCTTTCGCTTGCGTATGTTAGAGGGTACATCTGTCGAGCACTAGGTGTCACAGATGATTACTGACATCGAACAGCTAGGTTAGTTGGGCATTACCTACGAGGCCGAGACTTCCATATATTTGATCTTACAGTCTCTGCCCAAATGCTGGGGCGGGTTCATCATGAACTAAGAGAAGGCCAAGGCTTGGACGAAGGCTTCTGAGGTGTGAAGAAAAAGGGCAAAGGCAAAATCAACACAGTCTTCTGGGAAGACAAATGACATATCCCAAGATGTCTGCCTAAACTGTGGCAAACGGGGTCACTGGAAGCGTGACTACCGTATGGACAAGGCAGACATGAATGAAGTGAAGGCGGACAAGGCTCTGACTTCAGGTATGTTTGTTATTGTAATAAACGTGTCCACTATTGGTTTTAAAAATTGGATTTTTGATACTGGATGTGGTACATACATATGTGATGATATGCGGGATCTGCTGATTAGCAGGAGACTGGCTTCAGATGAGATCGAACTGTGAGTCAGAAACGGGACGAGAGTCTCTGTTTTGGCTGTGGGAACCTAAGTTTTGAAACTGCCCTTGGGCATGTACTTAAATTAGGAAACTGTTATAATGTACCTAGTTTGACTAGAAACATTATCTCTATATCTAGTTCAACCAGTTGCGGGTAAACCTTTATGTTCCAGAACACTGGGTGTTTCATTTATAAAGATGATATTGAGATATACACATTAGATGTGAATAACAGTATTTATATTTAGAATATAATGAATCTCAAACATATAACATGACAACAAAAGGCTCAAACTGAGTAAATCTGATGAGACTTATTTGTGGCATTGTCGTCTGGGACACATTAACAAGACTCGTATATCCACACTTTCGAATAGTGGATACTGACCGGCGTAAACACACACGTATAACGCAAGCGTACGTATCGTTCAAGTAGTATAAAAAGTATCGATCCCACGAGGACTTAAAATCTTATCTATTAATTTTTATAAGGTCAAATGATTACTAGTATCTAACAGGTTGTTTGATTGATTTGAAAAGGTGACGATTCTAAATTTAAAAATAAGTAAATAAAAATTGTTTTATGGTTGATTTTAAGAAAATTCAATATTAAAAACTATCTAGGGTTGTGATTTATTCCAATATTATTTAAAGATGAAGTGGTTATCTTATAATTGGGTAAAATATTGATTTATTAACCTGGAACACTAAATTATGTAAAAGCCTCTTCCGATGGTCAATTACAAATATCCAATTTAACCTAATTAAACCATATGTCTATGTCAACCAAATTATCTGGATTCATTAAGATTAAGTTCCAATTATGGCTACCCCCGCCCGACAGGTATATTCCTATCCTGTAAGGAAATCTATTAAAGGGTTATCTATCCTCAAAGAAGATCGTGGGTTATTGAGTCTGAGGTTTTAAACTTAAAATCCCTATGTCTAGTTCATTTTAAGTTTACCTTATCAATTTTATTAGTGGCCAGTTAATAAAAAGCATTAAGAGTAAGACTCAATAAATAAATCTTTATATTACCCAAATTATAATTTAACCCTTATAAACCGGTGATATTGGATTTCATCACAACCCTAGATTACTAACTTAGTTATGACACATAGCTAGGGCTAGTAAAAACTTAAAAGACATAAAATGAAAATGCTGAAAAGTAATTGCGGTGAATTAAAATGCTAAAAAGTAAATTACAAATGAAATAAAAATGCTAAGGCAAAAGGAATTACTTTTACTATTACTAATTTAGATATCTCTCATAAAATAATATATAAACTTGTGATAATATTTTACCAACCGACCAATCTGGCGGTATCCTGATTAAGTCAAATTAAGTCCAACCAGCCATATAGGTGGTAATATTTGTCCATAATCCAGCCATAAAGGCGGTACCAAAATAAATTTACCAACCGACCAATATAGCGGTATTCCTTTATTAATCAGGTTCAAACAACAGAAAATAAATTTACCAACCGACCAATATAGCGGTATTCCTTGATTAATCAGAATTTTAAATAGTAAATATATTATTTTTAAGGGAGATTAATCTAAATAGCAATAGTAAAATAATTACCTTTCACCCTAGCATAGGGAAGTTACCTCCGCATAGTGAATAGTAAAAACTGTAAAATAAAGAAAGTAAATTATTATTATTACAGAACGTAATTAAAATTACAAAACTAAATTAAAAGAAATTTAGAGAGAGAAACACTTCCTAATTACATAGAAGAAGTGAGAGAAGGTGTGTTAAAATTCTGAAATTCGCGCAGTATTTATAGAAATATTTTTCACTGTTCCAGCGTCGCGACTCCAAGGATCTCAGCGTCGCGACGCTGGATTTGTCGACGTGGCACGCTGAGGAGACGACACGTGGCATGGCGGCTGACTGTATACGCGACACGTGTCAAGGCGGCTAATTCTCAATTATTGTGATGACGTCATTGATGACGTCATGCTGACGCGGCGACGACGTGTCGATGACGTGGCGTGGCGGCTGACTGTTCACCTGTCGGCACAATAGGATTGCGACACGTGGCGACACGTGTCAAGTTGTGATTGGCAGAGGCTGACGTGGCAAGTTGACTCGGTTGACCTGCTGACGTGGACGATGATGTGGTATGACACGTGGCGAGGTTGACTTGTTGACCGATGATGTGGCTGATGACGAGGCGACACGTGTCAAGTTTGAGTGTCGGCAGCATATGATAATGACACGTGGCACGGCGCATGTTAGCAGATGGGATGTGATGTTGACACGTGGCACGGCGCATTTTAGCAAAGTCAAAACTTCTCAAATTGTTGACCGTTGACCATGCGCTTGTTAGCAGATTCGGCTCACGCTGGGCGTCGCGACGCGGAATGTCTGGGCGGCGCGACGCGCAAAAGACGAAAATATCCCTGTTGACGCATTTTTGTCCGGTTTTGCCCCAAATTGCCTCCAGTGTTGTCCAAACTTTATTTATCTGCAAAATAACAATAAAACACATCAAAACGTTCATAAAACTCAAGAAACTATACAAAATATTAAGTTAAATGAGTGGGAAATAGTGATATAAATGTCACTCATCACACCCCCAAACCTAACATTTTGCTAGTCCTCGAGCAAAATACAAAATAAAATAACATAACAAAATTTAACTAAGCCACTTTCGTAGGGATCACGGTTGCATTTAGCATATGCAACAAGCCTTTAAACCCCTAGGTGTCCCTAGTGGACGAGTGTAGTCTCGTGAGGGTTTACAGCAATGATACCCACAAACATTTTACAAAAGTAAAAAGTTAGTAAAACTAATGCACACAAAAGCAAAAAGACAAGCGAAAAGAGAATAAAGAAAGTTAGTGACTAATCAGGTGAAAATTCTACTCCAAGTTACTAGTTGTTTTGTTTCTTTATAAATTACTGAATAAGTAAATTCTCCGATTATTTTTACCATTCTCCATATACACAGCCAACAAAATATTAATCAACTCAATTTTTGCCCACAACAGTCATAAGTGCAGTTGATAAGAGAGTAATATTTTTGTCCTAAAGTTCTATTAGATTTCACACCTTTTTGTAGCAATGGAATAATTTTCTGATTTTTCTGATTTTTTCTTTTGATTTTTCTCTATTTTTTATTTTTTATACAATACCTTCCGTCTATGTAGCGAGCTTTGGGTTGGTGGCTCCCAAACCAGTTGGCTTTAGGGCACCAGGTGTTAAGACACCCCTACGAACTTAATTACTCAGACTTCAGATATATATATATTTTTGCAGCATCTTCGATCCATGTAGCGAGCTTTGGGCCAATGACTCCCAAACCAGTTGGTTTTAGGGCACTAGGTATTAAAATACCCTTACAGACTTAATAACTCGGATCTCGGACGTTTTTTTTTTTTTTTTTTTTTTACTCCATCACTATTTGAGATGCTTCCTCCAATTAAACTATAGCACGGAATATTACAAACTTTTCAATTTTAGCTCATGTCCGTATGTTTCCATGTAAGTTCATAATACCTGTCAACTGAACATATGAAGATCCATTTTAGTTAGTTTTAAGGAGAATTCACAAATTAAATAATTAAAAAGGAAATAAACAAAAATTAACTTGTTTTGAAATAGTTTGAGATACGTCTCAGGAGTGGAAACTCCTTACTCAGCTACCTCTCACCAATTTCACCTTTTAGTCAAAATAAAAACATAAAAATGCAAAATATTTTTTTTAATTTTTTGAAAATTTTTCAATTTTTTTTGTATTTTTCGAAAAATTTTGAACTAAAAATAAAAACAGCATACTACTGAAAACAAGATATTAAACAAGGTATTAATCAACTAATTCCCTCCCCCAAACCTAAATGAGACATTGTCCCCAATGTCTTAAACAGTAGAAGAAGAGTTAGAAGGTAATACCTGATCAGCTGAAATTTTACAGGAAAAATTACCGATTAAGATTTATGTCCAAATTACGATTCTTACCACGATTGTTATTTGACCATTTTTCATTAAAAATTTTGGCAGAATCACCTCTAAAAACTCAAAATTTCCCCAAAATTCACCCTAAAAAATTATCACCAATCAAATCCCAACTTTGGTATTTTTCAAAAAAATCCGACAGAGTCTCCCCTGAATTTTTGATTATCCAACACAACCTAAATCTATCAAATGCCACAAACAAACTCCAAATATCAAACTCAATTTCTTCGCCCCCAATTACTACGAATCAAATTCAACCATCCAACACTTCGTAATCCAATCCACAGTCAACCAATTCACAATTCAATTTTTCAATTTACCCAATTACCAAATCAATTTTTTTATCAAATCATTACCGTATTTTCAAATTCTGATTTTGGCAGTGGTGGTTTCTCTCGGCTCTGTTGGTTTTGGCTTGGATTTCTGGTCGTTGGTTGTTGGACGGCAGTGATGGTCACGGCTTCTCTTGGTTCTGGTTTGTGTGTCTCGGCTGTGGTGGGTTCGCGGCTTTGGGTTGAAGATCCGTAATGGTCGGTCTTGTGTGGTTCGGTTCAGGCGAGACAGTGGCGATGGTTGCGGCTGGGCTGATTTGTCTCAGTTTGGTTGCAGGTGATGGCTTCTGGTTTTTGGTAGGTGATTGGTTGAGGATGAAGAAGATGAAGAGTGAAAGGAGATGCTGCCAGCGCCCTGCTTATGTTCTGTGATTTTGAGGCAGCGTCGCGACGCTGAAATTTTATTTTATTTTATTTTATTTTTTTTTTGGCAAAACCATGTCTTGCGACGGATAAATCCATAGGGACGCCTCTTAAGAAGTGTCTTTTTACTCGGTCGTCTCCTGGATCAACTTTGTATCTTCGTGATTTTGTCAAATTTTTATTTTGAAAATCCCGCTTGTACTGGCCTCTTTTGTCCTGAAAAATTCCGTTTTTAATTTTTCCTGCAAAACTAACACAAAAAATTAAAAAGTTCACACAAAATATGAAAAATAAATTACAACAAATTGCATGGGTTGCCTCCCTGCTAGCGCTAAATTTTTCGTCTTCAGCCAGACGTGACTGAAATCTATTTATCAAGGAGGTTTCAATGTCGTTTTGGATGTCCGATTAAAGACAATCCCGTGAGCGTTGCTTTTGAAGGGTCTCTTCCAACGGTAAAATGGCAGAAAATATTTTGTTTTATTCAGTGATCGTGCCACCTTTTTAATCTTTATTGCTTCAGTAGTACCTGAAAAGAAAGAAAGAAAATCAGGAGGTCTCGTATGGTGCTTGACTTGAAATGGAAATTCCTTTATGTCAAGCTTCTGGGTGATATCTTTGATTTGTACTCCCCAAAACAGCGATGTTTTTCCTGAATGCTCTGGATTTTTATTAAGGTCAGACATTTGCTCCTCCATTTGCTCTGTTTTTTGCTCCACCTTTTCTTCACAGAAGTATTTAAAAATTTCCATATTCAGCTCTTCATCTGTCATCTGTGAAATACATGTTCCAAAATTTTCAACCTGAGGATGAAAAGAAATGTCAGATTTTAGGTCTTCATCCTCTGATATGGGTGAAATGATTGGCTCAGGTGGATCTTCATCAAACATTTGTGCAATAGAATCTCCAAGATCTTCATTTTGAGGCTTGAAAGTTTGATCCTCCGTTGTTGGTGCAGTTGGTATAAATGGATCAGCTTCCTCCTCGTCAGAGTCAGAATAATAATAGTCAAATCGAGACTTTGCCGGTTCGGGTTCCTGAACTGATACCTCTGGTTGTTGATACTGCTCAGCCTCCTCCTCTGTTGAAATGTCATTGTGAAATGATTGGTACTCGAAGGCTTCATCAGTGTCATCTGGAACTGGTTCTTGAAGTATATAGTTCTGGTTTTCTGTTAATTGTCTGATCTGATCTGTCATTCTCTGTATGGATTCTGTTTGACTCTGAACTTGTGCATCAAATCGAGCTACTTGTTCTTTGAACATGTGAATCAATTGATCTTCCTTGGATGGTTCTGGTTCTTGATAAGGATCGAAGGAAGATGGTGGATAAGATGGAAAATGTGATTCTGTGAAATGTGATGGTTCTACGTACCATGAAGGATCTTGATAATTCTGCCACCCTGGATGGTAGTTGTACTCGCAATAATCGCTTGGGTGGTTACCATTACATATGTCACATCTCCACATTGAATTCTGTTGAGCAAATGTAGTATTGTTTGATTCTGGTATCCAGTGATAATTGTTGGGCTGGACAACAGGCCTCAGAAAACCGGACTGTTGCTCCCAGATGTGGGGTGTATCTTCTTGTAAAGCACGTAATCTTTCAATCTCCCAGTAATGTTCCATTTTTAAGTAACCTGAAATAAAAAGAAAGAAATAAAAATTACAGATAAAAATAAAGAAAATTAGATACAAGTAAATTAGATAGCTTCAAAATTAATAACTCAAGAAATATAAGTCCCCGGCAACGGCGCCAAAAACTTGACCGGCGTAAACACACACGTATAATACAAGCGTACGTATCGTTCAAGTAGTATAAAAAGTATCGATCCCACGAGGACTTAAAATCTTATCTATTAATTTTTATAAGGTCAAATGATTACTAGTATCTAACAGGTTGTTTGATTGATTTGAAAAGGTGACGATTCTAAATTTAAAAATAAGTAAATAAAAATTGTTTTATGGTTGATTTTAAGAAAATTCAATATTAAAAACTATCTAGGGTTGTGATTTATTCCAATATTATTTAAAGATGAAGTGGTTATCTTATAATTGGGTAAAATATTGATTTATTAACCTGGAACACTAAATTATGTAAAAGCCTCTTCCGATGGTCAATTACAAATATCCAATTTAACCTAATTGAACCATATGTCTATGTCAACCAAATTATCTGGATTCATTAAGATTAAGTTCCAATTATGGCTACCCCCGCCCGACAGGTATATTCCTATCCTGTAAGGAAATCTATTAAAGGGTTATCTATCCTCAAAGAAGATCGTGGGTTATTGAGTCTGAGGTTTTAAACTTAAAATCCTTATGTCTAGTTCATTTTAAGTTTACCTTATCAATTTTATTAGTGGCCAGTTAATAAAAAGCATTAAGAGTAAGACTCAATAAATAAATCTTTATATTACCCAAATTATAATTTAACCCTTATAAACCGGTGATATTGGATTTCATCACAACCCTAGATTACTAACTTAGTTATGACACATAGCTAGGGCTAGTAAAAACTTAAAAGACATAAAATGAAAATGCTGAAAAGTAATTGCGGTGAATTAAAATGCTAAAAAGTAAATTACAAATGAAATAAAAATGCTAAGGCAAAAGGAATTACTTTTACTATTACTAATTTAGATATCTCCCATAAAATAATATATAAACTTGTGATAATATTTTACCAACCGACCAATCTGGCGGTATCCTGATTAAGTCAAATTAAGTCCAACCAGCCATATAGGTGGTAATATTTGTCCATAATCCAGCCATAAAGGCGGTACCAAAATAAATTTACCAACCGACCAATATAGCGGTATTCCTTTATTAATCAGGTTCAAACCAACAGAAAATAAATTTACCAACCGACCAATATAGCGGTATTCCTTGATTAATCAGAATTTTAAATAGTAAATATATTATTTTTAAGGGAGATTAATCTAAATAGCAATAGTAAAATAATTACCTTTCACCCTAGCATAGGGAAGTTACCTCCGCATAGTGAATAGTAAAAACTGTAAAATAAAGAAAGTAAATTATTATTATTACAGAACGTAATTAAAATTTACAAAACTAAATTAAAAGAAATTTAGAGAGAGAAACACTTCCTAATTACATAGAAGAAGTGAGAGAAAGGTGTGTTAAAATTCTGAAATTCGCGCAGTATTTATAGAAATATTTTTCACTGTTCCAGCGTCGCGACTCCAAGGATCTCAGCGTCGCGACGCTGGATTTGTCGACGTGGCACGCTGAGGAGACGACACGTGGCATGGCGGCTGACTGTATACGCGACACGTGTCAAGGCGGCTAATTCTCAATTATTGTGATGACGTCATTGATGACGTCATGCTGACGCGGCGACGACGTGTCGATGACGTGGCGTGGCGGCTGACTGTTCACCTGTCGGCACAATAGGATTGCGACACGTGGCGACACGTGTCAAGTTGTGATTGGCAGAGGCTGACGTGGCAAGTTGACTCGGTTGACCTGCTGACGTGGACGATGATGTGGCATGACACGTGGCGAGGTTGACTTATTGACCGATGATGTGGCTGATGACGAGGCGACACGTGTCAAGTCTGAGTGTCGGCAGCATATGATAATGACACGTGGCACGGCGCATGTTAGCAGATGGGATGTGATATTGACACGTGGCACGGCGCATTTTAGCAAAGTCAAAACTTCTCAAATTGTTGACCGTTGACCATGCGCATGTTAGCAGATTCGGCTCACGCTGGCCGTCGCGACGCGGAATGTCTGGGCGGCGCGACGCGCAAAAGACGAAAATATCCCTGTTGACGCATTTTTGTCCGGTTTTGCCCCAAATTGCCTCCAGTGTTGTCCTAACTTTATTTATCTGCAAAATAACAATAAAACACATCAAAACGTTCATAAAACTCAAGAAACTATACAAAATATTAAGTTAAATGAGTGGGAAATAGTGATATAAATGTCACTCATCAGATACATGGACGGATTTGATCCTAATTCATATGATGTCTATGAATCATATAAACCGACCATTTAGGCGGTAACAAAATCATATAAATCGACCATGTAGGGGTTAACAAGGTTAGCACCTAAACCGGCCATATAGGCGGAAACTAAGTCCAATAATGTAAAATCGGCCATATAGACCGTAAGTAATTAATTCAAATTACTTATTTAATTAATGGAGTAAATCTAAATTATTATATTAAAAGTTCCACCCCAGACTCTAGCAAAAAGAGATTTACCTACTCATGGTGTAATTAAAAACACACAAAAATTTATTAAATAAATAAAAAGAAAATACAAGAAAACTTAAATAAATATACAAAACACTTTCTTTTAGGTTTTCATGGAGAAATGCCCCAAAGAAAGCATGAAAAATTTACAAAGTTGTGCTTGGTATTTATAGGCAAATATAAAGGCTTCCACCAATTTCTCCACCAAACATGGCACCAAACATGGCATCAAAGATGGCATCAAATATGGCACCAAACATGGCACCAAATCCTCCACCAAACATGCAAGCATAAATTGTCATTTTCTATTTATTTTTATTTTTGATAATGACTTTAGTAATTACATATAACACAATTTCGGATTTTTTTATCTATTTCGGTAATGTAAACTTCAGAATTCGAAAGTCTTATGAACTTCAAAGTTGTAGATATTTGAGTCATCTTTAATTTGGAACTTGAATCACCTCAATCCGATATGGGAATAAAACTTTATGGCCAAAATACGATAATTGCGCAAAGTTGAAATTCCCGAAATTGTACTTCGTTAGAACGCCATTTCAAGTTTCCAATCTCCAAAATCAAAATGTCAAGTCCAGTTCTTACCCTTATTTGTTCCATATTTCATCCTTATTGATTCTATTAAGTCCCAATTTTATTTTATCTGTAAAAAAAACTAAAACACATCAAAACGTTCATAAAACTCGAGAAACTATACAAAATATTATGTACATAGGGCGGTAAATATTGATATATTTTCCACTTATCACACCCCCAAACCTAACATTTTGCTAGTCCTCGAGAAAAATAACAAATAAAATGCAATAAACAAATAAAATTAAACTAAGCCACTTTCGTAGGGATCACGGTTGTATTTAGCGTATGCAACAAGCCTTTAAACCCCTATGTGTCCCTAGTGGATGAGTTGTAGTCTCGTGAGGGCTTACAGTGACGATACCCACACACAAAAGCAAAAAGATCAAACAAGTTAGTGACTGAACAAGTGAAACTCTTATCCAAGTTAAGAATTATTTTCTTTCTTTCTAAATTACCAAATAAGTAAATTCTCCGATTATTTTTACCATTCTCCATATACACAACCAACAAGGTATTAATCAAATCATTGTGCCCACAATATTCATAAGTGTAGTTGAAAAAAGAGTAATATTTTTGTGCTAAAGTTATATCAGAATTCACATTTTTTTTAGCAATGGATTTATTTTTTTAATTTATTTACAACATCTTCAATCCATGTAGCGAGCTTTGGGCCAGTGACTCCCAAGCCAGTTGGCTTTAAGGCACTAGGTGTTAAGACACCCTTACAGACTTAATTACTCGGATTTTAGATATCTTTTTTTTTTACAACATCTTTAATCCATGTAGCGAGCTTTGGGCCAGTGACTCCCAAACCAGTTGGCTTTAGGGCACTAGGTGTTAAAAAACCCCTACGGACTTAATTACTCGGATCTCATATGTTTATTTTTTATTATTCCATCGCTTTTTTAGATGCTTCCTCCAATTAAATTAGAGCACTGAATATTACAAACTTTTCACTTACAACTCATGGCCATATGTTACCATGCATGTTGATAATACATGTTAACTGAGCATATGAAGATCCAATTTAGTCAGTATTATGGATAATTCACAAATTAAATAATTCAAAAGGAAATAAACAAAAATTAACTTGTTACGAAATAGGTTGAGATACGTCTTAGGGGTGGAAATTCCATACACAGGTATCTCAAACATCATTCCACCTAATTAGTCAAGTTAAAAACACAAAAATCACAAAATATTTTTTTTTATTTTTTTATTTTGAATTTTTGAAAATTTTTGACTAAAAATCAAAGAAAAACAACACAATGAAAAATAAAAACAAGATACTAGTCAACTATTCCCACCCCCCAAACCTAATTGAGATATTATCCCCAATATTTTAAAAAATAGAAGAATAGTTTAGAAAACAGTACCTGGTTAGCTGAAATTCTACATCTAAAAAGAAAATTAAAGGTTAAGATCCATATTTATCTACCGTTTCTTACCACGATCATTATCGGACCAATTTATCTTGGAAAGGATAGGGTTAATTTATGGTTCAAATGCTAAGAGTTGGTCAATTAAATCATGGGCTGTTCTGGCAGTGAATAGGATATCTTTTACAGGATTTGAAACAAACCCATTTCTCCGGGCATCATCCAGAAACACACAAAGAAAATCATAAAATCCATCAGCATTAAACAATCCAATGGGTTTCTGGTGTATATTTAAATTCACCCAAGATAGTACTGTAAAAATTTCCTCCATTGTACCCAAGCCACCTGGCAAAGCAATAAAAGCATCAGCACAATTAATCATTTCAACAAGTCGTTTGGACATACCTGACATGATGCATTCATCTCCATTTGATGGTCCTATAAGATTCGCCTCTGCCAAAGGTTTTGGGATGATTCCCAAAACTTGATTACCTCATTCCTGTATGGCCCTTGAAACACACCCCATTAGTCTAAGATTTCCATCGTCATATACTAGGTGCATATTCCTCTCAGTTATGACTCTACCCAATTCATGTGCTGCCTCAACAAATTCTGGCTTAGAACCAACACTAGTACCGCAAAACACACAGATGTTTACAACTCGTCTTCTTGAAGTTGCTTCCATTTTTTTTATGTATTTATTTCACAAATCTGGATGTCTTCAAGAGTGCAATGACGAGATGAATTTATAGTGTTGGGTGATGGTGGTGGTTGGATGGCTTTAATGTCTTGTACCTTTTGGATTTGGAATTCAATTTTTGGTATATGTTTTATTGATTTTGGAAATCAAAACCAACTAACACACAAACTCTTCTCTCTTCTCCTCTCTTCACTCTCTCGGCCTTGGGCCATTTTCCTCTCCTAAAATTCTGCTATTGCCGAGAACAAGGAGAAGCAAAGGGAAAATTTTTTCCAAGTGCTAGCACACTTTAGGAGTCTTCCGTAGGTGATAGGGAAACCCACCCGTGGGCATGGAATGCACACCAAGCTTGGAGCTTGAAGGACCGAAAAATTGGAACACAAAATGGAGCAAAGCCGTGAGCCTCTTGGAATCGATCTTGGGACTAACCTAGAAACCCAACAATGGTATCAGAGCCCTTTTGAGCATGAAATTTGATTAGGGTAAAATTTGGGTAAATTGGATTTGAGCATGTTTTGACTAAATTACTTGTTTGAGCATGCTTGTATATGGATGACTTGGAGTAGTTTGTGATCAATTTTGTGAAAAATGGATTGGATCGATTTTTCCCCAAATCTTAGGCTTGGCCGAAACTTGGAGGTGCCCTAATGTCATGGAATTTTTTGATTTTGATCATTGGATGAGTTGAAATTATTAGGGAAATATTTATTTAGGATTCAATTGGATTGAAATCGAATCGGACAATAAAAACCCTAAAATGCCATGACATGTAAAGCATGGAAAATGATTGATTTTTTGATTCAATTGTGTTAGACATAAGTTGATGATGATAAGCATAATTAATTGAGTAAATTGGTGTTTTGGAAATGTTAATTTGGTTAATTAATTATGGCATACACTTTAGGTTAATTAAATTATGAAATTTGGAATTTTGGTAATTTAATTAATTGGGCCAAATTTGGAATTTGGCTTGTAAAGTTGTAATTGGGCTTAATGGGCTTGGTTGGGCCAAGTTTGGTTTAGGCAAATTGGTTGAATCCAATTGGGCCAAAAACCATATCCATAAAGTCCAAATATGACTTAATGGACCTTTAATTTTAATTGGGCCTAATGGGCCTAAATTGGTTTCTTGGCAAATAAGGGTGATTCCTTAAATGGGCTTTGGTATTTGGGTTTGACCCATATTGACCAAAAGTCCATACCTTATGAAATTAATTAAAAGCCCATTGGACTTTAATTAAATTAACATTGGATGTTAATCGGGCTTTGACACCCGTAATGATTAGATGGAATCTAAGTGATAAAGGCACATTAAAAGTGTAATTATTTAATTTGGAATTAAATAAAGAATTAGTTTTAAATACAAATTAAATTGGATTTAAAGTTGTAGTTTAATACAATTCAAGAATTCGTACTTTGAGTACTTATTCGTAAAACGAGTCAGACTCGCACAAAATTAAATCGTTGTTTGAACATTGGATGGTCATTAATTTCAGATTAATTAATTGGATTAGATTGATTGATAACATGCTTTGTGTGAATACATGGATGCGATGTATGAATAATGTATATCGGATGGATATTAGATGGGTGAGGGCAATTTTGGAAATTGTTGTAATAAATTTAAAATTTATTAATTGAACCTGCGTGTCCAGCCTATTACCTCTTGACTCTTTGTATTTCTCTTCTCACTTATTCCCCTCAATGTAAACGAGGTTTCTTTAGAAGTGTTATGTAATTGGGTAGAAGTAATACTTGTGCTAGCGGGAGAGAGGAAATGGAGAGATTTGTTCTAGGAACAATGTGTTTAAATATCCATCCGCATATCATTATTACATTTATTTATACGCGCCTTATTATGTTTTTAGAATGCATGTTTAAGGGTGTATGATGATGAGACCTTAACAAAGATAATAAATTGGTTGCCAATTACGCGAAAAACCCTAACTACATAATAAGCGTTTTTCCTTCTATTGAGTGATTCTTACTCAAGATCCAAGATTGGCACTGGTTTTTTGGCCAAAGTCAAGACCTTTGTCCATCGCAGATGTGTTTGAATCATGAAGGCTTTGTTCCATATTGGTGTCTTGTCCTAGTTGTGATTTGTTGGCCAAAGTCAAGATAACTTCTTGTCTATCGACATCGATTACGAAGCTTTCCATAGTCAATGGATTCCGCTTAACTGGGATCGTTAAGTTTGTTGTGCCAAAGCCAAGGCTTAATTGATTCAGAGGAAAAAGGTTAGGGAATATATTGGATATATTGGCATATATAAGATATATGTTTCGGACTTGGATGTCCACCTACTGGATCTAGGAATTGGATGAGATCCAATTGATCTTAGAGATCTACCTAGTTAATTATCATACAATTTGTTGGCCAAAGTCAAGATTGTGTGTTATTTAACGGAATCCTAGCCCACTAGGAAACAAGGTTTCCCGAGTACTCCACAGAGGGTTAGAGGCTCGCCGAAAAATAGTGGGAGGCAAGTATTAAATTTGCAATATTCGTTTAGTTACTTGCCAATACGCGCTCATTTCAATTTTTCGTCAATACGTAATTACTTATTAGTTGGACTAATATTTAATTATTGTTTTAATTAAACAGTTGGACTGTATTCAAACTATTTCAATTAATAGTTGATTTTATAATTGGATTATAGTAATCAATTTAATTGAATTAACCAATTTAAATTATAGTTGATTATATAGTTAGACTATGTAATCATTATAATCAATAGTACCTAAAATTGTTGATTAAATAGTTGGACTATAGCAATCAAAGATAAATGAAAGATTAGCATTTAAAATATAAACCTGGGTGAAAATATTTTAAACGGCTTTAATTTTCAGATTGGGAATAAAATCTCAGGATAGTTCTGGGTGACCGAGAAGTTACTATATTTGATAGAGTGACGTCTCGAGCCTAAGTCCGGAGTTGAGCAAATAGTAGAACATGATATTTGGAATATTCATGTGATGATAACTTTAGTGCTTAATCCATTATGCTTGCCGCCAAGACTCCTTAATTTCTTAGTCAGAACTAAGGATTAGATCCTTATAGTATGATAACGAAATTGAAGGATCTTCATAGATCTATTCTTAGATCTTAGAAGTACTAATTGCAATAGAAAACTCTCAGAGAGTTAATGGCTATACTCAATGAGACAAAGCCAGAGTTTGCAATAGGGCAAGAAGCGCAAAGCGCATCTTACTTCGACATCCCAGAAGGTCAGGGCTTGGCCAAAGGCTTCTGGAGTGTGGAAATGGGCAAAGGCAAAATCATCACAGTCTTCAGGGAAGACAAAGGACATATCCCAAAATGTCTGCCTAAACTATGGCAAACAAGGTCACTGAAGCGTGACTGTCGTATGGACAAGGCAGACATGAAGGAATTGAAGACGGGCAAGGCTCCGACTTCAAATATGTTTGTCATAAACAAGTTCACTACTAGTATTAAAATTGGATTTTAGATACTAAATATGGTACATAAATATGTGCTGATGTGCTGAATCTGCTGAGAGCAGGATACTGACTTCAGATGAGATATATCTACGAATCGGAAACGGGATGATAGTCGCTGTTTTAACCGTAGAAACCTAAGTTTGGGAACTACCCTTTGGGTGAGTACTTAAATTAGGAAACCGTTACAATGTAACTAGTTTGACTAGAAACATTATCTCTATATCAGAGTATAATCCGTTGCGGATATACCTTTATATTCTAGAACACTAAAGTGTTTCATTTTATAAAGATGATATTGAGATAAACACATTAGATGTGAATAACAATATTTATATTTTGAATATAAATAAATCTCAAACGTATAACATGACAAACTAATAGCTCAAACTGAATTAATCAGTTGAGACTTATATGTGGCATTATTGTCTGGGACACAATAAACAAGACTCGTATGTCCACACTTTCGAATAGTGGGTACTAGGACATATTTGATTCCATTCAAATAAAGTCTACGAATCTAGTTTATTAGGCAAAGTGCCTGAAATACTTTTTACTTGGTAAAAGTACAAATGCCACCGATCTGTTAGCCCTCATTCATAGTGACGTAAGTGGGCCCATGTCTAGCTAGGTTAGAGGTGGATATGAATGTTTCGTAACCTTTACGGATGTGGCATCTCGTTATGGTTATATGTTTCTTTTGAAACACATATCGGAAACTTTTGATGAAATCAAAGAGTTTCGACACAAAGTAGACAAACAGATCGGCTAAAGTATTAACACCGTCACGGTTAGACCATGATGAAAATACTTGAGCAATAAGTTTCTCAGATACTTGAAAGAGTATAGTATTCTTTCAATGAGGACTCCTCCCGGAACACGTCAATTTGACGGTGTGTCCGAACAGAGAAACCAAATTTTGTTGGACATGATAATGTTAATCATGAGTCGCTCTGAGCTACCATTTCCTTCAAGGGATATGCATAAACAGTGTAGAACTTATTTTGAATAAGGTTCCATAAAATCTATTTGACAGACTTCATATTTGATATGAACAGGAAAGAAACCGGGTTTTCTCATTCCTAAAGATTTGGGAATGCTGGGCATATGATTGGATGATACCAAACTAGAACCCAAATCGGATAAGTGCATAATTTGTGGGCTATCCTAGGGAAACCAAAGTATAGTACTTATACATCTCACATGAGACCAATTTAATTGTTGCTCACCATGCGGTTTTCCTAAGAGGAATACCTATATGCTGTGGTAAGTGGGAGGAAAGTAAAACTCGATAAAAATCAGAGTAATACTGTTCCAGGCACCGATTCCTTAATGGAACGCAAACAGCTCATCAAGGATGAAACTATACCAATAATCTTTAAATACACAAGAACCGCGCAAGTCGGAGAGAGTTAGAAAACAACCTGGGGTATGGGTTTCTGATCTCACCTCATAAAGATGTCAATCTTATTGAGGAACATGAACTGACTACGTATGAGGAAGTGATACAAGGTATCGACTCCCTATTATGGCAAAGTGCCATGAAGTCCGAAATGGATTCCATGTATATTAACTAAGTTTGGATAGTAGTTGAAATACTGCAAGGTATTGTGCCTATTGGTACTATATAAGTCTTCAAGGAAGACATACATGGAAGGCAACAAACCAACGTACTAAGCTGGGCTTGTAGCGAAAAGGTATCGTTATCAACATTGTGTCGATTACGACGAAACCTTTTACTTGTTGCCATGGTTAAATCCATTTGAATAATGTTTGATGATGCTGCATGTTTCATTCATGAAATATGGCAGCTGAATGTCAAAATCACTTTCCTTAAACGGAAACCTTTTGGAGGATGTTTATAACACCCTGACGGTTTTGTCGTATCAAAACGAGCAAACAAGGTTTGCAAGTTAATTCGATCCATGGATGGATTAAAGCAAGCATTGTGTTCTTGGAACTGTCGTTTTGATACAATCATAATGGTATATGATTTGATTCAAAACGAAAATGATTCTTGTGTATATAAGGAGGTTAGTGGGAGCGCACTGATGATGAATGTCCTAAGTAATGATGACATATCATTTCTTGGAAATGACATTCCCATAATACAATCGATGAAAGCTTGGCTTTCATGAAAATTCTCCGTAGAATTCTTGGGAGAGACAACCTTTATTCTAGGAATAAAGATCGACTGTGATAGATTTAAAGTTGTTAAGACTCTCCGAGAACTCATACATTGAAATAAATGTACGCGACCTGGTGTCTCATATGCTTTAAGTATATGGAGTCACAATCGGGCCAATCCAAGTGATAATCATTGGATTGATGTTAAGAACATCCTTAAGTATCTTAGATGAACTAAGGATGCTTTCTTATACTATGGAGAATGAGAACTTGAAGTGACTGGGTTCACCGTTGCAAGTTTCCTAACCGATAAAAATGACTATAAGTCGTAACAAAGGTACTATACAGTTTGAATAACGGAACAGTGAGCTGGAAATCTTCCAAGCAAGATACTGTTACCGAATAAACAATAAAAGCGGAATATTGTTGCAGCTGAGGCAGCAATAGAAGCCTTTTGGATCGATAATTATCCTAATCAGATTAGGAGTAATTCTATTAGCACCTGAGCTAGGCTACAACACAGGCTAAAGAATTAATGGTCTCATCAACGATATAGATATATACTTCAAATATTCATTTGATTCGTTCGGATCATACATCGTGGCGATGTGATGATCGAATAAATCGCATCAGATGATAACACTACAAATCCACTGACGAAAGTCTTTTCTCAGCAGAAGTTTGAGCGAACCGTACATAGTTCGGGTGTAGGACACTTGAGTGATTAGCTATAGGCCAAGTTGGAGATTGTTGGACAATTATGACCCATAGCATCACTATTTGTACAGATCATGGTGTTGTTGTACAAATTAACTATGTGACAAAGGAAATTGCCCTTTTATCATTTGTAATTAGATTACCAAGATGTATAAATGATAGAAGGTCCATATGATTAGTTCCGGATTGAGATGATATGAGACAGTTTCAATCCACAAAGGTTTAATCATTTAATATCCCTAGTCGGAGTATTATCGAGAGTGGACATCGATAATGCGTAAAAGACTAGTATTACACTTGTGCGCGTTGTGGGAGCATAACGGCATAATTCTCATATATTTGGGTATAAGATACTCATGCAAGTGTAATAGGAGGTTGTGTTTACCGATGGTACGGGAACAGCTTCGCTCTAGATAGACCCCTCGGAGTTCCATTGGTAGTATGACTATGTGTCTATGGAAGTCTGAATCAGGGTAGGTGTATTTGGTCTTAACCTTAGACTTGCACCGTTAATACTTGCGACAATCAATATACTTTGGTTTTGGTCGTCCAGGGCTTTAACAGGTTCTGTGTACGCCTCTTCTGGGTATATTGAGAATCGTAGTGTATTGGGTGTGATGTCAAGACGGAAGTATCACTCCAGTCATAGTGGAGATGATGATCACGTAGGATACGGAACTGGTGCTCTTATGTACTGCAGTCATTGGGATAATATGACTTGGTCATGATTATCCGATTATAGAGACTATTTACCAGAGATCCGATATGTGCTTCGTACAGGGCAGACACAATTCCAGCCCCAAGCCTTGCACGTGACATCCGATGCTGGATCGTAATACGTAATACTACGTATACTACGCCTGATATAGATCACATATTCCTTTAAGAATATTTCTGGAGAATTGGGTAGGCACAGTGTTTTGCTAGAAGCCAACCATGTCTTGTAAATCGGTAAAAACTGTAGTACTAGGTACGTACGTGCTTGGATAGTCCGACGACCAGATTTACTGCCAACATATCTAGGGATCTCATGGGTCGCTTCCCGAAGATTCACCGATGACGTATGACTCACACTTAATTAATCTGGGATTAATTATAAGAGAGAGAAAATTAATCTGGGATTAATTACGAAGATATTTTATCTGGGATAAAATATTATTTAAAGAGAGAGAACGATTAATTTGGAATTAATCGATAAAATAATATATTCGATATATTATACGAAATTGGATTTCGACGCGGAATTAAAATTAGATTTTAATTCGGGCGAACGAGTTAATTTAGAATTAATTCGCTAGCGACGTGAATAGTAATTTTGCTAGGCATAATTATTTAATTAAATTTGATTTAATTACGTCGCAACGAAAAATTCGTTAATTAGGAATTAGCAAACCTGAGCCCGGGAGTGTTTGCAGGCCCACTGGCATTTCGAATTTAAATGCGGCCCACAAGTCACATCAAGCGTCAAATCATTACTCACTTTGATTGATGTGATGTCTAGTCACTTTGAGTGATGTGACAACTAGTCATTTTTTTTGAGTGATTAATGGTGGTGGTTGGATGGCTTTAATGCCTTGTACCTTTTGGATTTGGAATTCAATTTTTGGTATATGTTTTATTGATTTTGGAAATCAAAACCAACTAACACACAAACTATTCTCTCTTCTCCTCTCTTCACTCTCTCGGCCTTGGGCCATTTTCCCCTCCTAAAATTATGTTATTTCCGAGAACAATGAGAAGCAAATGGAACGATTTGCGGCAAATTTTTCTGAGTGCTAGCACACTTTAGGAGTCTTCCGTAGGTGATAGGGAAACCCACCCGTGGGCATGAAATGCACACCAAGCTTGGAGCTTGAAGGACCAAAAAATTGGAATACAAAATGGAGCAAAGTCGTGAGCCTCTTGGAATCGATCTTGGGACTAACCTAGAAACCCAACATATAAAACCTGAAAAAGGGTGAGTAATAATAGCACTAATATCTGCCAAATGATAATTATTAACTAAACAGTAAAATATATCGTGAAAGTCAAAAAGTCTGGATCCTGTCGGAGAAAATAAAAGAAAATAACAAAAAAAATCACAATTATTTGTTAAGGACAAAGAAATAATAATATTTACAAGAAGTAACCGCTTGAATGACGTCTATGCATCAGGGACAAGCTTCCCATCCAATTGTGAAACATGGTCTTTTAAAGTCAGATTCCTGAGACTTAATTGTTGCCTTTCTTTTCGAAACTGTGTATGTAACATGTGAATTACGTGATACACATATCCACTGGGATTCGTCTCAAGAGTCAATGTTATGTCATCTAAAGACTTATTACTCAGGCCATCCCTAATGAATGTAATTCGCATAATACGTCATCCAGTTTTGTAGACCAGTCCCACCTTGTTGATCCAATGGTTCTCTCTAATATTCTTTTGAACTCTCTATTTGAAACTTCAAATTGTCCATTTGACTGTGAATGGTAAGCAGTGGCAACTTTATGAGTAACTTCGCATTTGGATAGGAGTGCATCGAAGTATCTGTTGCAGAAGTGTGTGCCATCATCACTGATAATTGGCCGATGTGTTCCGAAGCGAGTGAAAATATTCTTTTTAAGGAATTTTATCACCACTTTTGAATCATTTGATGATAGTGTTGTTGCTTCAACCCACTTGGAGACGTAATCTACTGCAACCAGAATGTACAAGTTTCCAAATGATGGAATAAATGGTCCCATAAAATCATTTCCCCATACATCAAATATCTCTACTTCGAGAATGCTTTGAAGAGGTCCTTCATTTCTCCTCGAAATATTACCCGTTCTCTGGCACCTGTCACATTGAAGAATGAATAAGTAAGAATCTTTCAATAGAGTGGGCCATAACAAACCTGATTGTAGGACTTTGGCTACAGTTTTATCTCCGCAAAGAATTTTTTTGTTCGTTGCCGCGTCGTTCAACCGATCGATGTGAGTATTCCGCAACTCCCTCATTTGTATTCGCACTATGTTTCTTGCTTTGTAATCGATCCTCAGTGCGTAGAACTCCAACATAAGATAATTTGTAGACTTTTCCTCGTTTTTGGATTTTTAAATCTCTTCAAGGGCTACTGTCTCTTCAAAGACTATCAGTTCTTCTAGAACTGGTGATTCAGAAGATGTGGGTATAGTCATTGCTCGAGCATTATTTTCGATTGGATCCGGATTTCTCATTTTTCCTCTTATGGGGAATAGTATATTTAGAACCGAGTGGTCTACCAGGCTTCTGATGTGCAATAAATGATTCATTAGCTGCCTTTACACTAAATTATTCAACAGGAACAACCACTTGGGCTGCTGTATTAACAGCTGGTATATGAGACTTGGTTACTTTTGCAATATATGTAAATTCATTTGGTAATTGATTTGTAATATGTTGCAAATAAATTATCCTTCGCCGTTCATTTTCACATTCATTAGTGTGAGGATCTAAATGAGACTTGGTAGGGACTTTCCAAGAAAGTTCATGCCTTTCTTCTGGAGGCTCTTTCTTTTCCCTTAATGGTGGAAAAATTATTTCATCAAAATGATAATCTGTAAAACTTGCGGTAAAAAGATCACATGTCAAGGGTTCCAAATATCTAATAATGGAAGGTGAATTAAACCCAACATATATCCCTAAACGACATTCAGGTCCGATCTTTGTGCATTGTCGGGGGTGAAATGGGAACATACACAGTACAACCAAAAGTGCGTAGACGGAAAATATCTGGTTTGTGACCAAGAACTAGTTGGATTGGAGAATATTGATGATAAGTTGTGGGTCTAAGGCGAATTAATGCAACTGCATATAGTATAACATGATCCCATGTAGAAATTAGTAATTGAGTCTGTAACAACAAAGTTCGTGCAATTACCTGAATTCACTCGATCAATGATTATGCCAATCCTTTTTGTGTATGTACATGTGGAACTGGATGTTCAATATCTATTCTAGCTGATGTACAGTAGTCATTAAATTTCTTGGATGTAAATTCACCAACATTATCTAGTTGTATGGTTTTGCTTGGATAATCTGGTAATTTTTCCCTTAATCTAATCACTTGGGCAAGTAGCTTGGCAAATGCAATATTACGTGTGGACAACAAGCAAACATGTGACCACCGTACAGATGCATCAATCAAAACCATAAAGTAATAGAAAGACCCACTTTGTGAATGGATTAGTCCAAAATGTCTCATTGAATCCTTTGTAAGAATGTTGGGGATTCAAGAGCAATCTTAGATGGAGATAGGCGTATCACAAGTTTGCCTTGTGAGTTGATATCATCTATTAATAGAATCTGTTGGTTCTTTAATTTATGCCGATTAGAATTTTCAATTATTCTAGGCATCATTGCAGCTCCTAGATGACCAAGTTGATTATGCCATAACATAAAGATCTTTGAATAATTGAACTTATGGTTCATCACTACATGACTTTCTATTGTATTCATGATTGTATGTACAATCCATATGAGAAAGTCAGACGTTTTTGCAATATATATTTCTTACCTGAGATGTTTTTGACAATACATATATATTCTATATTGTTTTCAATTAAAATCTCAACATGATACCAATTTATGTGAATAACTTTGAAACTTAGCAGATTTCTACTAGACCTGCTTGAATACATAGCATTTTCAATACATAGTTTTGTTCCACTTGCTAATAAGATTATGGCCATTCCATAGATCTAAAGGACCAGATATAGTGTTTACCTTTCCTTCACGTAATTTTATGTCCTATAAATATTTTCTTTCTTGAAAGATAGTATGTGTAGTTTTATTGTCAACCAAGTATTTATCTCCACATTTTTTTTGTAGAACAGACAATTTATTTGTAGGATCGATATCCTTGTAAATAAAATTCATTTCAGACATAAAAATTAAAATATATAAATTAAACTACGTTTGATGTGACAAAAAATATTCAGATAAAACTTTAATAAAATGAAATGCTAAATGGAGTTCAACAGTTCTAGATCCTAAACCATTTATAAAATAACGATAACAATTAAATTTCAATCACGATAGACATTTCCATAACTAATTAGGTGATTGATCCTTCCCTCTAGGTCTTCGAAGAAATTAGAGACATCGAGATGAGTGAGATCTACAAGATCTTATCATCGATAAAGTCAGATTCAATCTCATTTCCTTTCTATTTCTTGGATGGTTGATAGAGATCTATTAAATGGTCATCTGCATGACAGATATGTGACCAATGACCATTTCCTCCACATCGATAACAAATTTATTCATTATCATTTTTTGGTAGATTTCTTTTCTGCACCATTCTCTTTATTTTCTCTTTTATAGACATTCCACTTCTGGTATTATCCATCCTTTTAATTTTGTTGTCCTGGGTTTTTATTATTACCACGGGGTGATAACCACGCCCTTCGCGTCCTTTCTTACCTCTCCGACCACGTCCATTATTTGTATATGTATTTGCATTCGCTTCTGGGAATGACTTAGAACTTATTGGTCATGACTCGTGATTGTTCATCAGTAGCTCATTATTTTTTCAGAAACTAGGAGGCAAGATATCAAATCTGAGCATTTTCTGAAGCGAGACTCCCAATATTGTTATTGCAGGATCATATTTGATGCATGAAAGGTAGTGAGTGATCTTTCAAGCGTGTCTTTTTCAGTGATATTTTCACCACACAGTCTCAGCTGTGAGGTGATGCGAAATAGCTCAGAGTTGTAATCAGAAACCTTTTGGAAGTCCTGCAACCTCAGATTTGTCAACTTATATTTCGCTCTAGGGATGAAGATATCTATTTGATGGTCATATCTCTATTTTAGGTTATACCATAAGATCAATGGATCTTTAATTGTCAAGTATTGAGCTTTTAGGGTCTCATGCAGATGATAGCGAAGAAAAATCATAACTTTTGACTTATGGATGTTTCTTTTTCTTCACCTATGGTGCCTTCCAGGCCCATAGCTTGCATGTGCATTTTGACATCCAAAACTCATGAGAGATAATTTCTTCTGGAAACTTCGAGTGCGGGGATCTGTAAGTTTATGAGACTTGATATTTTCAAGGTTCCTTGGAAAACAATCAACAAAACGGAATAAGTAACGTAATAAGGTAATGTAAAATATCATGCATTAAAAAAAATGATAGATTCAAAACTTCAAGTTCTATGTTAGATTAAAAAAAAAATAAAAATTAGGTTCTAATCTAAAATTTTAATTAATGGGGGTTAGAACTTCAGGTTCTTTAATCGTAACGTAAATTTAGAACTTCGGGTTCTATAATTATTTTGTATATTTAGAACTTCAGGTTCTAATATAAAGAATAACTAATGATGTTAGAACTTCAAGTTCTAATATTTCTCTTATATCATGTCATGTCATAAATGAAACTCAAAAGAAAATGAATCACGAAATAAAAACATAGTTTTTATATTATTTTTTTAATTTTCTGATCTGGATGATCCAAATTAACGGCAATCATAGAGCATACTCGTAAAAAAATAATTAAGGTGTTAAACTAATAAAATAAATAAAAGAATAACATAATAAATTAGAACTGTAGGTTCTAATTTGAAGATTGAAGTTCAAAACGTCAAATTATATTACAAAACTTCAAATTGTAATATGAACTTTAAATAATTTTATATCAGTATAATTATAGACCAATACTAATTAAAAGCCTCCAATACAAATGGTGAGGCAATGGCTTCGAGCCTTATTCAAGATTGCTGGTGATGATTCAGAAGATGAAGCAATTCGACAATTGACGTGATGATGGTGCGCCTTTTGTAATCCAGGCGTGAGGCCTTATTTTTGCAATCCAGGCGTGAGGCCTTACATCACCATCATCAAATTCATCATCCAAAAATTATATCATCATCATGACAGACCAACCATTTTCATGGCTTATTTCATCATATCTTTTACACTCACCGCCTATAGCAAACAAAAGGCTTCAAGCCTTGTTTGATCATCATCATTTTAAAAAAATAATAAATAAAAACTAATCGTGCTAATAATGTGTTATAAAAGAATAAGAAATAAAAGAAAAAGAAAATATATTGAAAAGTCACCGACTTTTCTTATTAATTCTAAATGAATTGATTAAAAACTACAAGAGGCTCTTCTATATTTATATGGTGGAGTTATGGTGAGATAAGTTATAAGAATAATAATTATATAACTAACAAAACACAAGATAAATATTAAAATAATAGGACCACACTACATGTTTACAACAAAGTCATTATTATTCCTATTAATTAGATTTTATTATGCGGCAATCCAATTCCTTCTCTAGGTAAGTGTGGATTTGGAATTCTAAATCTCTTGTTTTCAATACAATATTTTATTAATTCAACTAGTTAATACAAAATTTATATCTTAATTTACATGTCAATATGGCATTTAATATGTCATTCATTAATTTTTTCGAATAATTTCCTTAAAAAAATAATGGAAAAATAAAGTAAACTATTGAGTCTATTTTGGAAAGCATCCTCCTCACAGGAAATTTACGGATTTAAATGTCATTTTTTACCAATTGAATTAAGCATTATTTTGAATTCAACCTTTACTAATCTTGCAGAAAGAAATTCCAATTGAAACCTGTTGATGGTGTTTTCAGGACCTATGTTATTTAAGGAGTACAGCAGGGGTAAAAAGGGTAATTACCTTCTTGGGCGAGATCATGTAGCCGACCCGACCACAACATGTGAAGACCGACCACTTTGGTCCGAATGACCGATCACTATAAAGGTCGGCAGAAACACTCTCAGCATAAAAGATTGTCATGACCGACCTCATGAAGACCGACCAGATAGCGAGTCGTGTTCAAGATGACAACACCCCATTCATTGCGGATAAGATAAGCAAATTATCCTACTCTCACAAGGAGAAGAAGTCAGAATCCAAGAAGGAATAAGAAAAGAGAAGGCAGTACTAGACCAGGAATCCTTACAAGAAGAGAAGATTGAGTTCAAATAGGATTTCTTGTGCAAATAGGAGTCTGATTTCTGTATTATTATAAATAGGAGGGTAGAGCATATGTAAAAGGCATCTTAAAAAATCATCACAAAAGTTAGTGATCAGAATCATCAAGCTCTGATTTGTAAAAGCAAAGAAGAGACCCGAGGAGTGTATTTGAGTAATAAAAAGTACCACCCTGTTCTTGTCCGTGGAGGTAGGTCGGATCCCAAAATCCGCCGAACCACGTTAAATCTCGTTGTCGATTGGTGTGTTTTTTGTCTCTCGCTAAATTTGCTTTTGGTTCCCCATAACCAAACAAATTCACCGTTGAAGGAGGATTACCTCGGAGGTGATATTCCCATATTACCCCGAGACCAAAATCAGCCGTCAACAGTTGGCGCCGTCTGTGGGGAACTCTACGAAAAGTAACTCGCGTAATAAGACAAATGGCGGAAGGCGGAAACCAACAATCATCAGGGAGCTCGGCTGCAGACTGGATGGAAAAGATCGAGGAAAACCTTAGGAAGGAAAGGGAGGAAAACCAAACTCTACTAAAAACCATAGTAGACCGGTTGGAAAGGATGGAAGGAGCACGCGACGGAAAATTCGAGGCCGGGACTAGCCGGCGAAGGAGTGAGATAGCGGAAGGAAAGAGAATTGTTGATACAAGCGAAGACGACAGACCTCAAAGGAGGGAACCTTACAGGGTGAGATCCGTGGTAGTACAAAGGGATTCCCAAACCGAGGACACATGGGAGGAGGAAGATGACAAATCATCACCAGATCCCTCCTACGATAGCCCTCACAGTACCCAGAGGAGAGGAAAAGAACATACCGAAGAGGTTAGGGACGACGCCGACCCTGAGAAGCGCCGCTCCCAAGATAGCAGAAAGAAAAGAAACCTCAGAGGGCGGCATGGAACCAGGGACAGCGGTATGAAATCTTGGTTACGGGAGGAGCTGGTCAAATGGGGAGTATACCCCAACGCAAACAGAAGGGATATCCAGGACGTCAAAGATGAGTCCCCCCTCACGGAGGAAATAAAATCGGAAAAATTCCCGAAGAGATTCAACATGCCGACCATGACACCGTACAAGGGCCATACCGACCCTAAGACCCACATTGAAAGTTTCACCCTGCTGATGGAGGTGCAAGGGGTAACAGGGGACGCCATCTGCAAAGTGTTCCCCCTAACTCTGGCCGGACCAGCCATTCTATGGTACAGGAGCTTAGCCCCAAGAAGCATCAGCAGCTTCACGCAACTGAAGAAGTCATTCATGGCTTGTGTCCCCAGAAAGACGATTGGAGAACTCCGGCTCATGAAGCAAGGAGACGATGAACCTCTGAAGATATTTATTGAAAGGTACCATAATATGGTACTCGAAGTCGGAGGGTATGAATCCCCTGAAGCCCTGGAAAGCTTGAAAGGAGCCTTGAGGGTCGGAAGACTATGGACCCACCTAAGGATCCAGGACACCCCGGACTACGCCACCGCCCTGGAGGTGGCCCGGAAGTTCGTTTTGTTAGAGAACGAAGAGAAAGTGTCCCGGAAAGGGAACAACATCAGGGATAGAACCACAAGGGAGGGCGCCCAACGCCGAACAGAAAAAGAATCCAGAAGACCACCCCCGAAACACAAAGAATCAAGCCACTGCACCGGGACAATCAGGAGAGAAGGGCGCCGGCCCAAGTAAACCACGTGGTCAGGGAAGATGCATACATTCCCCTAAAGAAACCACTGGGACAAATTGTCATGGAGATCCAGGGGAAAGGCCTCTTAGTGGAACCCGACCAAAGGAGGTTTCCCCCGGACAGAAGGAACCAAAAAGCTTATTGTGTACACCACAATTCCAAAGGACATGCAACCGACAGATGTAAGGATCTCCGAGAACAAATGGAAGATCTGGAACGAAATGGATATCTGAACAAATACATTGACCACGAAGTTATGACGACCAGACAAAGAGCATGTGGCCGCCAAATCAACTGAGAAAAAGGGCAGGTTGTCCCCGAAACATGAATAAAAACTTTCTCTTTTCAAAAAGGTTCTCGTCCACTTTCTTAAAACATAAATAGAAAGACCTACTCAAAAACCGGGGACAAACTTAGCGCCTAAATACAAAAAGAAACAACCAAGCAATAAGACTTGATCAGCTCGGGTCTGGACCTTGCTCCACCAAAGACATTCAGTTATCCGGCTCGGGGTCGGGTTACGTCCCACCGAGTCATACATATTTGTCTGGGGACGGGATATTCCCCCAGAGCCTAGTACGTCTTTCGGCTCGGGGCTGGATTTCGTTCCACCGAGGCCATATTCAGTTCGGGGTCGGGTTACATCCCACCGAGTCATGCTCATTAGTCTGGGGACGGAACATTCCCCCAGAGCCAAGTATCTCTCTAGCTCGGGGTCCTCAGGGATATACCCGATGTAATGGATCCGTGAGAAGCATAGCACAGGGAGGGATGATACCCCTGTGGCGATTGCTAACTCCAGTGATACCGGGCATAAGGAGGAACATACCCTTAGTATCCCGGACACTCTTTGATCCATTCATCATCCGGATCCGCGGGAGGCACAGCACGGGGAGGCGTATACCCCTGTGGCGTGTGCCTACTCCAGCGTGGTAAGGAGGAGCCCTCATACAATACACAGGCTCCCGAGTGAACCGACGTGTAGAGGATGTACCCTTACCGTTCATACGCTCTTCTGATCCGAATCCTGGTTCGCCGGGACGCTGAATTGAAAGATTCAGAATTGTGTTTTGGAGGCCTCGGACAGGACGCTGCTTTGAGGCATCCCTGTTGTTATTTTTTGCAAAAAACGTTTTTATTTTGGGATAGGTGCTAAGTCACCCCCAGCTTTTTTTAGAAACTTATTTTCATTTTTCACCGGTCTAGCAGGGGGACGCCCGTGCCAGTTTCGGTAGGGTTTCAAAGGTGGATACACTTCCCATCTGAATAAGTCCCAAGGATTAACTAGTGCTCGGGGCTGGATTCGTTCCGCCGAGGCCACTTGATTATTCGGCTCGGGGCTGGATTTCGTTCCGCCGAGGCCACTTGTTTATTCGGCTCGGGGCTGGATTTCATTCCGCCGATGACACTTGGTTATTCATCTCGGGGTCGGGTTACGTCCCACCGAGCCAACTCCTTTGGTTTGGGGAGGTAACATTCCCCCAGAACCCAAGTCTTTCACTCAGCTCGGGGTCGGGTTACGTCCCACCGAGCTAGCTCATTTGGACTGGGGACGTAACATTCCCCCAGGTCCAAGTGCCTTTCTCAGCTCGGGGTCGGGGTACGTCCCACCGAGTCAGCCCTTCGGACTGGGGACGTAACATTCCCCCAGGTCCAAGTGCCTTTCTCAGCTCGGGGTCGGGGTACGTCCCACCGAGTCAGCCCTTCGGACTGGGGACGTAACATTCCCCCAGGTCTAAGTGCCTTTCTCAGCTCGGGGTCGGGGTACGTCCCACCGAGTCAGCCCTTCGGATTGGGGACGTAACATTCCCCCAGGTCCAAGTGCCTTTCTCAGCTCGGGGTCGGGGTACGTCCCACCGAGTCAGCCCTTCGGACTGGGGACGTAACATTCCCCCAGGTCCAAGTGCCTTTCTCAGCTCGGGGTCGGGGTACGTCCCACCGAGTCAGCCCTTCGGACTGGGGACGTAACATTCCCTCAGGTCCAAGTGTCGTTCTCAGCTCGGGGTCGGGTTGTGTCCCACCGAGTCAGTCCTTCGGACTGGGGACGTAACATTCCCCCAGGTCCGAGCATCTCTCACAGCTCGAGACACGATCACATGCCACCGAGCACATCATCGTTAGCTCAGAGGCAAAATTTTCTCCTCACAATCGAGATTGGATCAGTCAGGGGTCAGGACCTCTAAATCTCTGGTACAGATATTACAAGAGATGAGTCATTTTTAGTTTGGACAACAAGAGGAACTTCATCTCCTGATGGAACTACCCAAGTAAGCAATTTGCTTTGAGGTGGAGAATCATTCTGAATAGGGTCAGCATCTCCAATAACCGAGGATATGAAGATAGAAACAGAAGACTTAGTTGATGGAGAAGACAATTTCTCTGTGATTTCTGGAATGACCACCAGCTAGGCGATCAGCGCACCATCTTTTTTTATAGTTCCCGGCATCAACTCACAAACTCGTTGTTACCGAGAACTAGGGGACAGATGTTGATGGTGTTTTCAGGACCTATGTTATTTAAGGAGTACAGTAGGGGTAAAAAGGGTAATTACCTTCTTGGGCGAGATCATGTAGCCGACCCGACCACAACATATGAAGACCGACCACTTTGGTCCGAATGACCGATCACTATAAAGGTCGGCAGAAACACTCTCAGCATAAAAGATTGTCGTGACGACCTCATGAAGACCGACCAGATAGCGAGCCGTGTTCAAGATGACAACACCCCATTCATTGCCGATAAGATAAGCAAATTATCCTACTCTCACAAGGAGAAGAAGTCAGAATCCAAGAAGGAATACGAAAAGAGAAGGCAGTACTAGACCAGGAATCCTTACAAGAAGAGAAGATTGAGTTCAAATAGGATTTCTTGTGCAAATAGGAGTCTGATTTCTGTATTATTATAAATAGGAGGGTAGAGCATATGTAAAAGGCATCTTAAAAATTCATCACAAAAGTTAGTGATCAGAATCATCAAGCTCTGATTTGTAAAAGCAAATAAGAGACCCGAGGAGTGTATTTGAGTAATAAAAAGTACCACCCTGTTCTTGTCCGTGGAGGTAGGTCGGATCCCAAAATCCGCCGAACCACGTTAAATCTCTTTGTCGATTGGTGTGTTTTTTGTCTCTCGCTAAATTTGCTTTTGGTTCCCCATAACCAAACAAATTCACCGTTGAAGGAGGATTACCTCGGAGGTGATATTCCCATATTACCCCGAGACCAAAATCAGCCGTCAACAAAACCTACAAAGATTCAGAAGACCGTAATCGGATATGGTATTTTGGTGATCACAAGTTCACTCTGTCAATGCTCTGGTCAAAATTCTTAATGTTGGGCGAGGACAGAATGATGAATGGTTCATCATCCCGCATATTTGACTTGCACTTAGACAAAGTTGATAAATGGTCAATTGAACTCCCCAAAATAGACTATGCAATCATCTCAACTGCACATTGGTTCTTTCGGCCAATTCATTTACATGGAGATGATGCCAAAGTAATCGGATGCGTATACTGCAGAGAACCAAATGTCACTACATTGGATCCTCTTGACGCCACGGGGTTGACATTTTATGCAGCACTCAGATACACCAACGAATGCAGCAATAAGAAAATGGTTACACTGTTGAGAACATTTTCCCCATCTCATTTTGAGAACGGGAGCTGGAACACTGGAGGAAGCTGCAATAGAACAACACCCTACGGCGGAAAGGACATTGATTTGGAAGATTATAGGTGGAAATTGAGAAACATTCAGGTTAAAGAAGTTGAAAGAGCGAGAAAGGAAGTGCCAGGAAACAAGATTTTTAGGGTTTTGGATGTGACAAAGGCTATGCTAATGAGGCCTGATGGGCATCCTGGTGCTTTTTGGGGTAACAAATGGATGAAGGGCTACAATGACTGTGTTCATTGGTGCTTGCCGGGTCCAATTGATGTGTGGAATGATTTCTTGATGCAAATTCTTACAAAAGAGTTGGTTTAATTTCTCTATTCTTCAGGGTTAGGGCTAATTTCCGATGCCATGGTAGGTATACGTATATATATGTCTTACACACACATATATTCCACAGTGTGAATTTTCTAGTATACCTTGCTATATTTCTTTTGCTAGCAAATTGATAATAACACATATCATTGGAACAAAAATAGTTTTAGGACTTGACTAATATCCTTGTCGCAAGATTTCGCCTTCGGCCTACAATCGAGAAATTGTATTTTGGGGCTCCAACAATCCTGCAAAACAAAGGTGAACGGAGCGTAGAGCAGCTACCCACCGGTGTGGTGGACACCGTAGGCATTCTGACTGTAACACCCCGTCAGAGGCAGGATGCTACCGGCATGAGACATGATTGACCCATCTCTATAAGCCTCTAAAATTACAAAAAATTCGGCATGATGTATCTTAAAATTGGACAACCTAAATCTCAGTCCAATATCAAAACGAACCTGAAATAAACATCATCTATCAAAATAGACCTCAAGTCAACACAAACACATCAAAATCATATCCTTAGGGCTCCGTGTCCATATCATCTATCAACACTCAAGGGCTCTGTGCCCAAAACATCATAAACAATCAAAACATTTACTTAATATGAACAGAGTGCTCAGCACGACAAACAAAACAATAACCAAATATCATAAACTTCTAAAACTTTTCCCAGGGTACTTGCGAGGGTGGTTACCGCTTGGGTGATCCGCATCTCGAACATGACTTCCAAAACTATCGTGGTTGACCAATCTGAAAGCCAACCTGCAAAACTAGCAAATTGGTTTGGTGTGGGTTTTAAAAACTCAGTAAGTAACCATGCTAGTACTACCAACAAACAAGTCAAACATATCAACAGATTAACAAAATTACTAAATTGTTACAAGTTTTGATTTGTTAACTTGTTATTATCCCTTACACTTAACCCATGTCAAATTTTCACATTTAAATATCAACATATGTGCTAATCTAAAAGCTAAAATCCAAAACATACAAAGCAAAACTCCAATACCATAGAGTATATCATTTAATATCAAATCCACTTCAATCACATGAAACATGAAGTCATACATCTATACTTTTATCACAAATATCCATCTTTGAAATATCATCAAATCGGTAAATCCAATAAACTTCCTTCTATTCAATTACAAACTATCTTTTATACCAAAACAAACTTTCTTTAACTTTCTTTAATCACGATAACCTTACAATAGCTTGACATTCGGGATTCATATGCATTTACACTTACCATAGCATATTTCTCTTATATTCATGCAAACACAATTTTAGAATTCTTACACATACATACATACCAATACAACTTAGCAAACACGCTTTAAAACATTCGATATTCACATCAGTTTTCAAATCATTCATTCATTTCACATTACACTGACCATATATGTTCGAGTTCTATCATACAAATACATACGCTCAGACATACATACAATCATCGTGCAACCACCATGAAGCACACATAACAATCAATACGTAACAAAACACATAATTAAACAACACACATATATGGCTGACTTATACATACAATGCTCGTATGAGACTCATTACCTATTTTAAAATAGGTATGAGATGAATTCCATCCAAACAGATTCCTAACCAGCTCGACTACTATACCACGAGGACATCAACCAATTAAACATCCATACATGCATACATATCACGACACACCAAACTCATCGCATGACTTCTCATACACAAGTACATCAATAACAAACACTCCAAAACATCATTCAAACACTCACATACAAACATATGTTTCACACATAGGAATATACATCTTGTTACGAAATTCAAATGTCATATCTTTAATAGTCCTCATAGCTTTTCTTTTATCGATCAAACATATTCATTTTCAGAATTTCTATCTAGAACTATTTGATACAATATCTTTACCACATGAACGTATTGTTGAGTTCCTAATTAGGTCCCAAGAATCATCCAAAACAAGCATAAAATCGCATGAACACATCAAGGAATAATGGCGGAAACAAATACTCACAATGATTGGTTTGAGATGCAAAGAACACAAGTCTTTTTCCATTTCTCCTAGGCTCGGCAATGGCTTCCAAGTGCAGTGAGCTGTGCGGTTTTGATGGTTGAAGCACCTCCAAGATTCGGCCATGGTCATCACCATTGAAGCTCCAAGCATCAAGCTTTTCCATGCTCACAAATTCGTTTCCCTATCACCATAATATAACCCTAGAGTGTGCTAGCACTTGTTCTTCTTCATTTTGTTTGATCAAACCAGAAAAATGATGAAGAAATTCGGTCTTGACCGTGAGAGAGAGAGAGACAATTTTTGGCTCCAAAAGAAACCCTAAAAAACGTATAAGATAGAGAGAGAAACGTGAATGTAGTTCAAAGAGAGAGAGAATAAAAGCTTTTATATATGTTTTATTTTATATCATTTACCAAGTAAATAAATAAACATATATTAAACTTTAATTCAAAAGTCAAAAGAAAAAAGCAAATAATGCTTTTTCAATCACTTCACATCACTATTCACATCACATCTCTTCACTTTATTAAAGTGACAACATGTCATATCACATCACTCAAAGTGACAAGTGATTTGACGATTGATGCGACTAGTGATTTGACGCTTGATGTGACTTGCGTGCCGCGCTCGAATTCGAAATACGAATGCGCTCGCAATCACTCTCGGGCTCAGGTTCGCTAATTCCAAATTAACGAATTTTTCCGTCGCATCGTAATTAAATGATTACGCCTAGCGAAATCACTATTCACGTCGCTAACGAATTAATTCAAAATTAATTCGTTCGCCCGAATTAAAATCCAATTTCAATTCCGCGTCGAAATCCAATTTCTTATAATATATCGAATATATTATTTTATCGATTAATTCCAAATTAATCGTTCTCTCTCTTTAATTAATATTTTATCCCAGATAAAATATCTCCGCAATTAATCCCAGATTAATTTTCTCTCTCTAGAAATTAATCTTCTCTCTCTACTAATTAATCCCAGATTAATAAAGTGCGAGTCATACATCATCGGTGAATCTTTGGGAAGCGACCCATGAGATCTCCGGATATGTTGGCAGTAAATACGGTTATCGGACTATCCGAACACGTAAGTACCTCGTACTACGTTTGTACTGATTTACAAGACAAGGTTGGCTTTTAGCAAAGCGCCATGCCTACCCAATTCTCCAGAAATATTCTTACAGGAATATATAGATCTGTATCAAGCGTAGTATACCGTAGTATTGTGTATATCGGCCCAATATCAGATAGTCACGTGCTAGGGCTGGGGCTGGATAAGTGTCTGCCCCGTCCGAAGCACATGTCGGATGTCTGGTAACTAGTCTCTATAATCAGATATTCATGACCTGGTCATAATATCATGATTGGATGCGCATCACTCAAGAGCACTACTACCGTATCCTGCGTGACATCATCTCCACTATGACTGAAGTGATACTTCCGTCTTGACATCACACCCAATACACTACGACTCTCTGATAAACCCAGAAGTGGTGTACGCAGAACCGGTTAAAGCCCTGTACCACCAAGACCAAAGTCTACCGATTATCGTAAGTATTAGCGGTGCAAGTCTCAGGTTAAGACCAAATACACCTACCCTGATGTCGGACTCCCATAGACACATAGTCATAATACCAATGGGATTCCGAGGAGTCTATCCAGAGCGAAGCTGTTTCCCGTACCATCGGTGAAACACAACCTCCTATCGCACTTGCATAAGTATCCAATACTTAAATATATGAGAACTATGCCGTTGTGCCCTCACAACGCGCACAAGTGCAATACTGGCCTATTCCGCATTATCGATGTCCTGTCTCGATAATACTACGACTAGGGATATTTAATGATTTATCCTACGTGGACTGATACTATCTCATATGATTCTCCGTCCAGGAACAAATCATAGGGACCTCTCATCATTTATATATCTAAGGTGATCTTATCACAAATGATAAGAGTGCAATCTCCTTTGTCACATAGTTAATTTGTACAACAACACCATGATCTGTACAAATAGTGACGCTATGGGTCATATTATCCAACAATCTCCCACTTGGCACATAGCCAGTCACTCGAGTGTCTAA
>SKCR01011788.1:0-82958 GCA_019454045.1 Zanthoxylum bungeanum | reverse complement strand
TAGTACTACGTTTATACCGATTTACAAGACAAGGTTGGCTTCTAGCAAAGCGCCATGCCTACCCAATTCTCTAGAAATATCCTTACAGGAATATAAGATCTATATCAGGCGTAGTATACGTAGTATTGCGTATGTCGATCCAGTATCGGATGATCACGTGCTAGGCCTAGGGCTGGAATTGTGTCTGCCTCGTACGAAGCACATGTCGAATGTCTGGTAACTAGTCTCTATAATCAGATAAACATGACCTTGTCATTTTATTCCAATGACTGCAGTAAATAAGAGTACTAGTACCGTATCCTACGTGATCATCATCTCCATATGACTGAAGTGATACTTTCATCTTGACATCACACCCAACACACTACGATTCTCAATATACCCAGCAGAGGCGTACACAGAACCTGTTAAAGCCCTGGACGACCAAAACCAAAGCATATTGATTGTCGCAAGTATTAGCGGTGCAAGTCTCAGGTTAAGACCAAATACACCTACCCTGATTTCGGACTTCCATAGACACACAGTCATACTACCAATGAAATTCCGAAGGGGTCTATCCAGAGCGAAGCTGTTTCCCGTACCATCGGTAAAACACAACCTCCTATTACACTTGCATGAGTATCTTATACCCAAATATATGAGAATTATGTCGTTGTGCCCTCACAACGTGCACAATTGTAATACTAGTCTTTTACGTATTATCGATGTCCAATCTCGATAATACTCTGACTAGGGATATTTAATGATTTATCATTCGTAGACTGATATTGTTTCATATCATCTCAATCCAGGAACAAATCATAAAGACCTCCTATCATTTATATATCTTGGTGATGTAATCACAAATGATAATAGAGCAATCTCCTTTGTCACATAGTTAATTTGTACAACAACACCATGATCTGTACAAATAATGACGCTATGGGTCATAACTGTCCAACAGATATGCTAAGAGTGACATCGACCTTAGAATAGTCTTGTAGTAATATTGGACACTAGGTGGTCTGACATTAGGATAAATATTACTATTATAAATTATTCTTAAAGTATATATATTTTTAGTCGTTGGTTTTGGAATATGGTCGAATTCCTATAACCTAGAAGACTATCACATGTCGTATATTGAAATTGGAGTTCCAATGATTTAACCCGATATACCATGAGTTTTGGAAACTCGTATAGTATATACATGTCGGTATTGGTTGGATCGAATACTGAATGACTCACAGGTGATTTCTAATAGTTGGAAGTACACACCATCGTCAATAGGTATCTTCTCGAGACGAGTAGCATATGTAATCATTTGACTATAGAATAACATTGATTTTGTGTGAGATCCTCCACACTTTGATTACATGTATGTCAGAAACCTTTCATGGTCTGGCCTCTAGATGTTCGTTGGGTGTGGACCGATGCACTCAGTAATCAAGTGCAAAGTAATATAGAATATGTCGGCCCGTATGTATACCCTAAGGGGTTTAGGTATCCATGTGAGTAAAGTCATGATTCTTAAAGTGTTGGCCAAAGTCGATCACCTAGGGTGGATCACATACGTTATAATGAATTATGGACATATCGACATGAGATGTGCGCCTCGGAAACTTGACGGTGTATTATATGTTTCCTAAGCACAACTCGGATAGCCTACGATGGATGGACTATTAAACATATATGATGACCTCGACTTGTATAGTTCAGAAAGGTCATTCATGTTCTTCACGAATTCGGAGGTGGCCGAATTGCGTACATATTAGCTAGGCTTATATGAAGAACGTGTCTGAACTTAGAGAGTCTCAATATGAAGTGTACTCGTTGAGCACTTGGGTAGCAAATTAATTTTGATAAAAGATATTATTCTATATTATAATTATCAACTAAGATAATCAAGTGTTATTGGATAACATTGATTATTTACTTTGACCTAATTGGATTAATTCAATATTTATACAAGGGTTTTGTCGTAATTTCATAATTATCTCTACCATTTGAGGATATTATGGTAATTGCAAGTATGTAATTATAAGTGTTTTTGGCTTGATTTAATTGGATTAAATCAAAGTGGTAAACATTGAACTAATCCATTTCCTAATCCTTATCTTGATTTAATTGGATTAAATTAAAGTGATAAACAATGGAGATTAGTCACACCTAATTATACATATTTGGACAAATTATATTAACCCCACCTAAACGTTGATTACAACTTTTATTAATTAAAAATTATCTAAGTTTTGCTATAAATAGCAAGTTTTATGAAGGTTTTAATTAAGAAAAGAAAAAGCTTGAGAAAACTAAGTACATGAAATTCTTGGAGAAATTAGCCTAAGTTAGAGAAGTGTTTAGAGAAGCTTTGTGAGGTCTCTACAACATTTCATTTATGATAAATCAAGATTGGATCTTGGGGTGAAGCTTGCTAGCATTGGAATCAAGATTGGATCTTGGAGTCAAGCTTGCTAATCCTTGGAAGTTTTCCAAACATTTCAACAAGGAGAAGTATATTGGATCTTTGAATCAACCTTGGTAGGTGTAGGCACTGCATTTTTACGCATAAGTCCCTATGATGAGTCTCATTTTAGAGACACTACCTTTTAAGTCACGGAGGTCACGGAAAACGGACATCGGAAGGGGAATTCAGAATAAACAAGCTCACTGTCTTCGTTGGTGCTGCGTTCGTTACTTCGTTCGAACGAAAAACAGATTGCGGGTGTTCGTGTCGCGTTCGAGGGAGCGTTCGAACGGTGTCGGTAATTCTGGTTTTGCTACTAGCCTCACACCCAGCCCATTTAGCTCCCCAAAGCCCATAAAACACATCCCAAATTAAATAAATAAATATTAATTTAATCATTAAAACATTAAATAAAATATTTAAAACATTTACCAAACTTAAACTAAAATCATGCCTAATTTAAATAATTTGAATATATTATATACCTAATTAAAAAGATGATATACCTAATTAAAATCAATCATAACAAATTAAAAATATTGACTTCCTAAACCAACATAAATTAAATATTACAACTTCCTAATTTAAAATATTTTGTCCCCCCTCAATCTTGTGTATACCTTTCTCATCTCTCCTAATTGGAAAGAGGATCTCTTCCTTGTGAGACAAGGTGAAACCCTAGACATCTTCTATATAAACCACCCTTCACCAAGCCTCTTCCTCTCCTCTGGTTCACGCATATACACAAAAAAAGAAGCCTTCCCATTGACGCCCATTGTAAGCAAGAAACAACAAGAATTTATCTCCTTCTCCTCCCTCCATAGCCGAAAATAACAAGCCTTCCTAAAGCCACTGAAACCAGCCCCTGCACCCCTCTAAAACACGCCCAAGTATCCCCTAAATCACCTTAAAACAGCAGCCCAAATCACCTTAGAGCAGCAGCAAAAATCCTCCCAAAACAGTCCCCAAAATCCCAAAAACAGTAACATAAAAACTGCATAGATAATCTTAAAAATAATCACATATAATTGCACTAAGAACCCACACAAACTTGGAATAGTTTATTGAAAACGTTAAAACAGGTGGCCCGTGCAGTGAGCAGCAAGACAGAAGCCGAATAGGAGCAGAACGGAGTTCGAACCGCAAGCAAAACAGCAAAGCAGTGAGCTAGGACGCTGAACCAGTGAACCAGAAAAGTTGCGGAGCCGTACCCCTTCCGATCTTCGTGGAACGCGAGTCCGAGAGACGGCTTAAAAGGTTAGACCTGAGGGTATCTTTCACACTTGTTTTCTTTTTTCCGCATTATTTATTAAGTATTACTTGTATGATTGTCATGTTGGAATGCATGTTGTGGTCTTTGAGTAGATAAACATGCATGAATTATGAGATGTAATATGTTGTGGGTATTGGATGAATGAGAGATGTGTCAACTCTCGCGGTATATCGGATGGAAACCCGGACATAAATTTCATAGCCGATTCCGAATGGACGGTAATATGATCTGTACTCGGGCCACAACTCCACGTACCGCTTGGGTAAACGGCACCATCTCTTTTTTGTTATGTTGCTTTTGTTTATTTAGTTTTCTTTACTTGAATTCAATATGTTGTTTAGTTATGCATGATTCAACCAAGCGCATGGGCTTAGTGAGTTAGTCCAAAGGTCCTCCATTTGGGAGACAAAGAGCCGAAAAGGCCACCTTTGTGACACTACTTTGCCGCGCCGGTTGATGTGTGTTCGGTTGGATGCGAGATACGTTCAATCGGGCATACTTAGTTTGATGTTATTGAGTTTATCTTTTATGTATGGTTCAATCAAGCACATGGGCTTAGTAAGTGGAATGAAAGATCCCTTATGGGGAGGGGTTAAAACCCGTTACCACGATACTTTGCCGCGCCGGTTGATGTGTGTTCAGATTGGATGTAAGATGTGTTCAATCGGGCATACTTGGTTGATATGATTGGTTCTATTCTTGTATGTGTGATGTGACGCGCATGGGCTTAGTATGTTGGTCTAAAGGTCCTCTCTTTGAGAGATCAAGAGCCCCAAAAGGTCACATTTACGGCAGTACTTCGCCGCGCCCTTTTATTTTGTGTTTATGTATTGCGTCCCATTTCATGCATCAGGTTTGTTCCCGTTCGAACGCGTTTACGAACGCAACTCGAACGCGCATGTGTTTTTGCCTTATCATGTGTCAGGTCTCATTTCCGTTCGAACGCGTTAACAAACGACATACGAACGTGAGCATTCTGTCTCATTTCCGTTCGAACGCGTTAACAAACGTCATACGAACGTGAGCATTCTGTTTCATTTCCGTTCGAACGCGTTTACGAACGCTACTCGAACGTGAGCATTCTGTTTCATTTCCGTTCGAACGCGTTTACGAACGCTACACGAACGCGAACACACTGAACTGAGTCTTTTTCATTAGATTTCATGCATAGTTTTCCTAGTAGCTATCTCCACATGTATAAATGCAAATATGTTAATGTATTACAATTCATATGCTTGTGTCATGATAACATTTGAGTATTATTTCTTGCGGTATATCGGATGGAAACCCAGACGTAAATTCCGTAGCCGATTCCGAATGGACGGTAGTGCGGTCTGTACTTGGGCTACAATTCCACGTACCGCTTGGAAAAGTGCCCATATGTGTGCTTGTATGGTTAATATGTGTGCTTGTATGGTTAATATGTGTGCTTGTGTTTTCCTGAATGTAATATGCAAATGAAGTTATATGTTCGTTGCTATTTTGATATATGTTAAGCATGCAATTTTAAACGTGAGATATATGTGAAATGCGTATATAAGTTTTATCTTGAATATGAGAATTTAGAAGCATGATACTCTTGGAAATAAGCGTTACTTAAGCTTGATTAAATTATTACATAAATCCTTTCATTACAAGTGACATAAGTAAGGGACCATTCCGAACCCAACGGTTTGAGGTCTTCCCTTGCGAGGGGTGAGTGCGGCCTTAAATCTTTGTCCCGGTTCACACCGGGTGGCGACTCCATGTTATTCAGTACTTCCCAAACTAGTGCCGCGAGCCCAGGAACGGCGTCGCCCAGATTAGCTGTGTTCCCACAGTAGGTAAGTTTGATCTTCTCCAAAAGCTATATTTTTCATTAGTGAGACATATAGTGTTGAATTATGTATTAGATACATAATGTTGAAATTAGGCTAATTAATTGTGTTAGAATGTTTTGAAAGTATAAACAGAATATGCTTGTAATTGGGTCAAAATATTTATGTTAGACATAGACATAAAATTAGAGTTTGGAACTCTAGATAATAGCTTAGAGCTAAGGCTTCCATTCTAGAATCACTTGACCATATTTGCGTGATCTAGAATTGTTCACGAGTCACATCATTGTGGGATTCTAATTTAGTTTGTGTTTTGGATTCAAAATTACACAAGTGCATATTTATAATAAATTTATGTTTTTGTAAAAATATTTGATATTTTGAAAAACTTAATTTTTCTTCTATAATATGTGTTGATATTGGTTTTGATATTAAAATTAATTTTGGGTATTTTGAAAATATTTAGGGAATGTTAGAAGCAATTAGGGTTGAAAACTTTATTGCCTTAAGCTCTTTGTTTCCAAAGAGCTGAAGGGGTGAAGGATTAAGTAATGATGAAATAAATAAAATAAAAGTGTTGCCCAGTGCGCACGTGCAATGTAGCGCGCGCGTCACGCGCTACACGCACCGAATTTATTTTCTCTTGTTTTTGAGTTTGCAGACTCCGATCCAGCCTCGATTTTTTCTTATACACTCATAATGGAATATAGTATTTCATTAAATGATTTAAAATTACACTCATACTTGATATCCATGAGTTATATCCATTTCCGCTGCGCGGGACACCGATTCGACCCTAGGGGTTCCACATCTGCGCCAACATATAGACTTGTCATTATCATACACTGCATAAGCCTAACAAAATGGGAGCGACTATAGACATTTTATTTTTACCCAGAGCTGAATGATGAGTCTTGAATAGGGCCACCGCTTGATAGTTTGGAAAGTTTCAAGGTTTAAGGCCAAAAGGGAAAAAACTCTAGAGAATTCAGAAAATTAGCCAAATCTAGGTCGGACATCACCAATGTCCGGCCAGCCTTTTCTTGAACCATAAAATTTGGCTGGATATACCCTAAAAATCCTGAAACCTCAAAACATAAGACAGTTGTCAATGAATGTATATAATATCAATCACTGGAATTAAGGAATCATATTAATGTCCAGCTAGACATATATTTCAAATAAATGTCCGATCGGACATGTCAGCCAGTGTGCAGATTTTCAATTACTAAAATCACGGACTTGATTGAAGTTCGGTAGGAGGTTTGTCTCAAGATAAACATCCGACCGGACATAGATCGAGTTGTAGTTGACGTTATAGATTGGCAATCACTGGTGACACTAACGGGATTTGATTTCCCCTTATATTTTCAGCTCAAACCTGGGAACTATTGAGCCATTCACAAAGGAGGAGAACAATATTTTGAACAACCATTAACAACGACGATAACACCCAACACTGGTCCCAAACTTCTGAAATTTTGAGCACTCTAAAAAATTTGATCTGAAACTCTATCTTGCGATCCCACAAAGCCTCTGGAGTTCACCTCATTCGGCTAGAAATCAAGCAATAATTCAGCTCTCGGAGGCATTTACCAAGCCAGCTACATCTAAAGGTATGAACTCAGGGCACTCTACTACTATTTATTTTTATTTTACAGTATTGTTCTAACATATTATCTTCGGTCGGACTTGATTTACGTCCGGCTGGACATACACAAGTCAAATGAATATCTGGTCATATATAGTTATTTCCTTTTGCTATATAGGATGGAAACCAGTACATAAATTTCATATCTGATTCCGAACAGACGGTAATATGGTATATACTCGGGATACAACTCCACATACCACTAAGAAATAATCAAATGTGACGGTTTTATAGAATTAATTTTTTTATTTATGTTTTATTTCCAGTCCGTTAATTATAGCATTGTATATTCCAAAATTCCCAGTCAGGCTTATTGTATGTCTGGCCGGACATCCACTATATGAGACAATATCCGGCCAGGCATTCTCGAAGCCAGGCTGACAAGACATGTATCCTAATTTGTTTACTTGTGGTTTTATTATTGTTGTTCTGGTTATTTACTCTTTTATTTATCATTTTTATTTGTATATGATTCTCTAATTTTCTGACTCTCTGGTCTGCAAAGTATATCCGACCAGACTTTCAATGAGTCTGGTTAGACATAAATTATATAAATGATGTCAAGTTAGGTTTTTTCGAAGCCAGACTGGTGAGATACGTGCTCAGTTCTATTTATTTATTGTTTTGTCATACTTTATAGTTGTTCGATAATTACTATGTCATTACTGTTTTATTATTTCTGTCAATATGCATGTCCCTGTATTATCTGGTTTGCGAAGAAGATCCGGCCACACTTGTAATAAGTCCGGCTGGACATATATTTCATAATAAATATTTGGCTAGGCTTCCGTCTTTCTTTATTATTACTCTGCTTTATAGTCAATTATTTACTGCCAAGTTACTTGATTATTGTCATTAATTGTTCATGAATCGGTGCTATCTGTCTCTTTAGTTTGGAAAAATATATCCGGTCAAATATGCAGCATGTCTGGCCGGACATTAGTCACATAAAAAAAATATCCGACCAAGCTTCTCTGAAGTTAAATAAATGCCCTGATTTTTTTATTCGTATTTTATTATGGCTTTGACTACTTCTGGATAATTGTAACTTTCTCCATAACATTCCTTCTTTTGTCGCCTTTATAACTCTACCATTGGATATGTATTTTTACCAGTTTTATTAATGTTTTTATTAAATGATTGTGTTCTTATGTGTTTAAATTTTTAATTGTATGATATTGCATTATAAAATATGATGATTACTCTTTTAAACCTGGATATTATACTGGCATTAGTAATGGACCATTCTGAACCCAAACGAGTTTAAGGTCGGACCTTACGAGGGGTGTAATGCTCCCTTAAATCATTCAAAATGTCTTATACCGAGTGACGACTCCTTTATTATTCAGGTAGACCCCTGTGGACTATCCGTACTCTCTACAGGCTGTGAGCCCAATAATGTCATGGTCACCAACATCATAGGCATAGCCGTAAACCTCGCTTCGCTCCTACAATAATCAATAAAGGTTAAAAAAATAAAATGCACCTCCTATTGATTTATTTTGCATCATGCATACATTAGTGTGAATCAAAACAAGGATTTATGATTTCCTAGATAGTGAAAAACCTCTAAAAGATAGTATGTGTGTCTTTCCAGCTAACCAATGAACACAAGTCTTGAGAGACATACTTGCCAAACTAGGTAGAATATCCTTTCTGTCAAGAGTTTGAAGCCTTTTCTCACCGATGTTGCCAAGCCTTTTATGCCAAAGCTAAATATCACCATTCTTTGCAGCAATGTTCACACCTTCTTTCTTAATCTTGGCTTATGTCACATATATAGTGTTAACTTTTTTCCCCTGGCTACTACAAGGGAGCCTTTGGTGAGCTTCCATTTCCCTTCATTAAATTGGTTAGAATAACCATCATCATCAAGCTTTCATGTGGAGATCAAATTAAGGCGAATATCTGGGACATGTCTGACATCTTTGAGTAACAAGTTAGAGCCAACACTAGTTTTCAAGAAAATATCTCTCATGCCAACAATCTTGGATGCACCCTCATTTCCCATCCTAAGATAGCCATAATCACCACTAGTATAGGATGTGAAGAAATCACCATGTGTACTAACATGAAATGAAGCACTCCAGTCAAGAATCCAATCATTAGTATGGTAAGTGAGATTTATAGAGCTTTCCTCATAAACAATACCTATATCGCCATCAAGTATAGTTGATGCAGTGTCATCTTTGTCATTTTTTATCCATCACAATTTTCCTTCGCCTGTTCTCTTTTCCACATTATACACTCTCTTTTTAAGTGACCCATTTTGTTGCAATGAAAACACTTAACACTTCTCCTTTGGGACTTAGATCTTCCTTGTAATTTTCATTATGCTGATGGCAAGAATTTCTACTTTGGCTTCTCCACCGCCTATCTTTCTTTTCTGAAATAAGTGCATTTGATTCGGAATGACCCAGATCAAGATTGTTTCTTTTAGATTTTTCATTCTAAAATCAGTCTATAACCATATCCAAGGTTAGCTTCCCATTCAGTGCTAAATTATTCACTGATACCACTAATATTTCACAACTGTCAAGTAAGGAACTAAGTAATAATAATGCTTGCAACTCATCATCTAATGTGATCTTCATTATAGTCAACTGATCAACAATGCCCTGAAACTCACTAGTGTGTTTAGTTATGCTGCGCTCTTCCTTATATTTAAAATTCATAAATTTTTTCATCAAATTAGCTTTGTTTTGTGTGGTTGACTGCTAATAAATTATTTCCAATTTCTTCTAAATAACATTAGCTTTAGTCTCATTTGCTACATGATGGTACACACTCTGATCAATCCATGACCTCATAGTCCCTACGGTTTTTAGTTCAATTGAGCCTATTTTCTATCATCCAAATATTTGGGTTTAACATCATTACCTTCAATGGGTTGATGTAGGTCTTTCATGTAGAGCAAATCATCCATCCTAGACTTCTACATACCAAAATTCCATGACTTCACTTCAATCATGCAAGTGGAAGACTCATTCATCTCAATCCACACAAGTGATCAAATCACACACAACCAGAAAGCTCTGATACCATTTGTTGGGAAATGAACTCTTTTTTTTGGAATCGTTGAAAACCTCGCAGCCATACCACCCCTTTTGGGCTTAAGCGAAACAGGTAAAACCTTAGACTGTCTCAGACTTTTACAAGAAATGCACTCCCTGGATTCGAACCCATGACCTCAATGTCAGATGATGAGCCCTACACCACCAAGTCACACCAACTCACTACTGTGGAAATAACCTTTCCCCTCTTTGTATGCTACAAAATAAATTATCGAAAACTAAACAACCACAACCATGACAATAAAAGAACACAAGCAACCACAAAATGAGAATCGATATTTTTACTTGGAAAACCCAAATCGGAAAAAAAAAAACTACGGGATCGTAGTCCGATTTAAACTTCCACTAACAATTAATAGGATTACAACACATGTTCTTCTCTAGGTAATACTAGAGGTTCACAAAATTAAGAATCTCAACAATCTTGACTCCTAATAACAATATGTATTTGTAAGTGAGTATCTCAAACTGAAATCAACACCTATGATACTGTAGTGTACGATGTCGGAAATTTACCCTCCGAATATGAGAGAAAACAGATTAGATTTCACCATACGATCATCAAGTTTAAATTTTGAGATCTTAACTCCAAAAATATGGAAGCTATCGGCCACTTCTCTTCTCTCTATCTCACAATTTGCTTCAATTAAATCAAACACACACATATCACCAAATACATTGCTTTCTGCCACAATTATATCAATTGTTGAAAAATACCATCCAACTTTTTCTACTTTTTGAATGTGAAACAAAGAAACAAAATGAGGTGGACCCAAAATTAAAAGTCATTCGGCTAATCTTTTGGGAGCTACGAGTTGATATAAAATTTTCATAACCGCTGTTTAATTCTGTCAACTTGCCTTTTAGCAAATAGCTGAAATTGGGTCGATTTCAATAAACAAATTAATAAGTGACATTTTGTGTTGGCTAATAGCTATAGATTGTTCATGGTTTTGATCTCCTTCAAATTATTTTAAATAATTAAACATGGCTATATTCATAACTTGATCATTCAAAATAGACGTCCTTGGACTTTAGTCTCTAATTGACATTTGTTCACAATGAAACGTGTCTAGCATTTGGAAAACTTATAAAATCACCTACTAGTAGCATCTGTTAAAGAAGCACTTGCTTATTATTATTATTATTATTTCCTAAAAACACTTATCAATTATCAAAATAGCATTATTTGTTATTTTTAAAGCTTAATTTTGCCTGAGATTCAAGTAGTGAAAGCAAGAAATCATGACTCCTTCGTCATTATTTCGAAATTATATATTTATATATTCAAAATGATGTGTAGGTGAATTAGAAATTGTCTTTCAAAATATAGTAATAGAGATGAAAATCTTTTCCTACATAGGAAATGAAACAAAGTCTAAATAGTATAACTACTCGAGTATAGTTGGCCAGATATATTAAGGATAGATGTTCTCTCTACGCGCATCCACATTTATGGTGCGAATCCCAATCTAATTAGTTCTACTTGTACACCCGTAAGTCCTGTGTATATAAATGATAGTCCAAATCAAACAGACCCGACTTAATCAAGTTTTTGTTAATTTTCATCTTCATTTTTGTAGCTGAACATTTGAATTTGAGCTAACTATTTCCGTATAGAAAGAGTTGAATTTAATTGAATTGATTTTAATTAATCATTGTAACTCCCATTGATGAAATTTAAATAAGTCTCCCTTTTTGTTTTATAAAAGAAGGGCCACTGCCTTCTTGTGGAAGGAGTTTAGTCGAGAGTTTTTTATGAGATACTGCACAAAGAATTTCCTTTGCAATTTTGTTTTTTTTTGTCATAATTAACTTTCTTTTTTGATTTTATTTTAAGAATATCGTCTTAGAGAGGCCTGACTGTTTTTCTTATCCTTGAATTTTTCTATTCATTAATATATATTGCAGTAACTTTTGTTTAATTATAATATTTTTATTTCAGTTGTAATTGCTAAATCAGTTGTAATTATTTTATAATAATATTCTAATATTATTTGTTTTCTGCACGTAAAACTCTCGGCTGTCTCGAATTCTTACAAGAAACGCACTCACTGGATTCGAACCCAAGACCTCAAGGTGAGATTCTGAACACACTATCAAGTCACGTTTTTTTGGGGACAATTTAAATCAAAGTACTAAACCTAATTAGAAAAAATGTTAATGAGGTTAAATCTGAACAAAATAAAAAAAAAAAATTAATATCAAAATTAAGTCGATGGATTGTAAATAACAATTTTTTTTTTTAAATGATTTGGTTTTAAAAATGATTTTATCCCTCTTATATCCTCGTTTATTGTTCCAAGTAGAAACTTTATTGACAAATTCACACTAAACAAGCAAGTTAAGAAAAACAAAAAGTCAACACAAACAAGTTAACAAGAACTTAAAAGCAAAGCAAACCGTGAAGCTGAAGCTATAGCTTACAGCTTTTACATAATCTCAGACCAAGCCTCTTCAACAACAGAAGCCAAATACTCGACATTATTGGAATTCCTGACAGAGCAGTTGGCCCTAATCTCTCCTTTCTTCCCCGTCAAAACACTCAACTGTGACATCCTTATCACAGAATTCACAAACTCCTGAAAGAACAACGACTGGTTCACAGCAAAGCTTGTAACAATTCCTCTCGTCCTTTTATCCGTGTAAAGGTCCTGGTCCGATGTCAGCAGCCCTTGTCGGTTCATCAAATCAACGAAGTACTTGTTGTCGAAGACGTTGGGTGACCGGTGGTCGAGCACGGCGGTGTTGCTGGAATTTGAGGTGGGGCAAGTCTTTTTGAGATTGTTGGCGTATGTTTTGTCCAACGTGGGGTCTTGCGTGGGATAGAGGCGATTGGTGAAGGACGAGCAGTGAGCTATCCCAATTGTGTGCCCGCCGCCGGAGAGTGCCACTGTTTCCCTGGCGTTGAAGCCTTTTATTCTCAGATCGTTCAGGATCACGGTGGCGTTGCTGAAGGGTGATGGCAGGTTCGCCAATGTTGCATCTACTGTCGCGAATGCTGTCCCGTCTCGACGTCCCAATGGTACCTCGTAATCCGGTCCTCCGGACTGCAACGGATCACTAATCAAAATCTTGTTTCTACTTGTACAAAATATTGGACTAATTTCACCCCCTCTGTTACCATCATATTACAATATTTTATTTATTATTGTTTTTAATTTTAGTGTTTATCATGAAATGAGTGTGTTATATATAAATATTAGTATAATTTTTGTCTTATTTAAATAAATTTATTAAATAATAAATGGGATGCTAATTTGTTTGAATAAAAGTATAATTGTGATTAAACAAAACTTTTAAATAATATATAATTTGAATAAATTATATTAAATATGGGTAAATACATAATTGAGAAAGTTTTTGCTCCCGATTGGAGCATAGATGCGAAAGACTTGTGCTGATTATCCTAATTCAAATGCTAAGAAAATATGATCTAAATAATTTCCAACCCTTAAAAAAGTAATAGAAAATCTCTTAGCCAACTTGTCATAATATTGTAATTAAATGGGAAACTAACCATTAAAAGTCATTTTCATAAAAGTCAGAGACCATTTAAAACATATACATGACAGAGACAGAGATATTAATTTGGCCAACAACCCCGTCTCTACCATTGTTCCTACCCAAGTCTCACGGTTCGGGGCTCCCATTTGTTTCTGGATAGTTGGATTAGAATCTCCAACTTTATTTTTACTTAGCAAGTGGGTGGTTTGTCGAATCATATTAAATGAATTTTCTTGGGATTATGTCGGTTGTAAAAAAACCAACAATTTATCCTAATTTGTGCCGAGAAACTTTTGAGGACACACAACACAAATCTCACGAATCAATGAATATGCGCATAAATTGACCGTATATCCCGATGACGAAAAAAAGTGAGTGGTTGGATAAAATTCCAACGACACATGTTTAAAATTGAGGGGCCTCCAGTACCCTGAACCCAAGTCTCTCACACACCCACATATATATATATATATATATATTTAATTTGCATATAATAATTTTTTAATTATTGAAAAATCACACAGAATATTTAATTATCATGCTTTTTATGGGTAAATATATATATATCACTAATTCATTCAGGACAATATGAAAAATAAAATAAAAATAAAAACAGCGTACACCACATTAATCATCAAAATATTGCAAGAAAAAATACAATATTTTTTTCTATGGTTTAAAAGTTTTTACGGGATGTGGCGCCTGGACACCCTCAAAGACATTCATTTTTCCAAGCTTTTATTTTTATTTTTAATGTTATATAAATATAAAATTCAATATATTTCACTCATAAGTAAAATTTGAACCGCAATCTCCTGTACTTCAGTGTTAAAAGAAATCTTATCTTGTCAACGTGGATCCGTAACACCAATGCTACTTTGAAAAAAAAAATTCTAAATTTTTTTTGACAAAGTGTATGAAAAATTTAAATAATCTTTCCTTTTAATGATAATTAAATTTGATCTTTTTTTTTAATAAAAAACTTTTATTTCACTTTTCTTGTTTACCCAAAAAATTTACACATAATTTGTAAAAAAAATTATAATAAAGAAAATAATACTTAAGCTTTTTCGTATGTTTTGTCAAAATTTTGTTAATATTATTTTGCCAAATAGAATTTTTGGTTTAATTCCAACACTTAATAAAAACGCAGACTTAGAATAGGTCGTCTTGCTAAACTTAAGAATGTAAAAGAAACAAAGTGAAAGACGAAAAACAAAATTACCAGGACAACAGAATCACGAGAAGCAAGGGCAAGAATGTCACTGCAAGAAACAACTCTGCCACACTCCTTGTGAACACGAGCACGAATATCGTTGATGATTTTGAAAGTTTCTTGCCTTAAGCTTAGGTTTGGTATTGCACTTTGCTCACCTGGTCCCGCTGCTGATCCCTCAAGCAACACTGATCCATCACATCCCTGCATTCATTCAGTTTTTTTTTAAAAAAAATTTCTCAGTAAAGAAGGAAAAAAAAAAAAAAAAAAAACTAAGAAAAACTGCGTCAGGATTCTTCCTCAAATCCTAATTATAGCAAAACAGTCTTGTGTACCGAGTACGAGTACGACAAGTAATTTTAGCTTCAAAAGTTAATGAATATTTTCACAGTAAGTAAATGAATAAGCGGTATGTATCAGCCTCGAGTTATAACCTGAACGAAGCAATCATGGAAATGGAGACGAAGCAAGCCAGCAGCAAGGCCGATATCTTTTTTGAGAGCATTTTGGATCTGTTTTTTGACAATGGATTCGAGTTTGGGACAGTTGTTGTCATAAAAGGTCCATGAGAGACCATTTACTATAGGGGGTTTTGTGCCTCAGTGAAAGTAGAGAAAGCAACAAGCAAAAGAGAGAATACCATAAGAAGAGAAACGTAAGAAGGAAAAGTAGAAGCAGTTGCCATTGTTGATTAATTTGCTTTGTTAATGTTGTGGCTTAAACTAATATTGTGGTCGGATATTTATAGGCAGATAAAAAGGTTAAACCCAGTCCACGGTGCACTGCACCCAGTGTATTAGACTCCATTAATTATAAACAGGATTTGGAAAAATTAAATTCAAGGGATAAAAGATTTAATATTCCACTCAATCTTTGTACAAATTACTCAAACATTTCCATTTTACTAGCACATGACCCATATTTTGTACGGGTTAAGTATATATTTAGGTATTAATCTTGTAAATATTGATCAGTATTGTCGATTTTAAAATCTAAATGATACAATTGACTTACTTACACCTAACATTCACTATAAGAAAATGCATATTTAGCGTCCAAACTTTTAGCGTCGAAAAAATGTTCGACATTAATAAACAATTAATTCGACGCTAAAAATTAAAGCTTTAATATCGAATCATAAAGTCGACGCTAAAGGGTTGAACATTTAGCATCGATATTCAAATTCGACGCTAAAAGTTCAACCATTTAACATCGATGTTGTATTTCGACGAATAAGTTTCAACCCTTTAGTGTTGATTTTATGATTCGACGTTAAATGTTATGACAAATCCACCGACAATCCTATTACCCTTAGCGTCGAAAATAAATTTCGACGCTGAAAGCTTAAAATTTTGCGTCGAAGTACAATAGCGACGCTAAAAGTAGTAACTTTTGCGTCGATTTTTATTTCGACGCTAAAGGTTCTGACATCCCACCGATAATCCTATTACCTTTAGCGTCGAAAAAAATTTTGACGCTAAAAACTTAATATTTAGCGTCAAATTTTACTGCTTCGACATTATAGGGTTGTTAAGATCCCAAAACCACTGGCACTTCTTTCTCCTCTATTCTTTCTAAGTTTTAGTCACAATTTTCCTGTAAATTTTCAACAAAACTCTAACTTTTACACAAGATAATTTTTATTTCATCTCTCTTTATTTCATTATATTTGAATCACTCTCACTAAATTAATTTAAGTTTAATCACTTTGAAAATTAGTGTTTTAATTTTTTGTATTTATGTTTATTATATTCATTTTGTTAGTTAGTTAATTTATTGTTAGTTGATTATGATACATATATGTGACTATGTGAGTAAGATTAGTTTGTTTTGTCATTAATTAATTAATTATGTGTATGCTTAAATAAATAAATAAATAATTGGTGTTATTGACGAGTTTAATATAATGTTTAATTATTATAATTTTGTAATTTTATTATATAAAAATAAATATAGAAATTTTTTATAATATCTAATAATTATAAAAATAAATATAATGTCTAATAATTATATTTTTATATCTTTATTATTAAAAAATTAGGGTTATAATTTTTTTAATTATCTTTATTTATACATTGTGTTAGTTAGTTAATTTATTGTTAGTTGATTATGATGTATATATATATATATATATATGTAAGATTAGTTTGTTATGTAATTAATAAATTAATTATTTGTATGTTTAAATAAATAATTAATGAATTGGTGATGTTGATTAGTTTAATATAATGTCTAATAATTATATTTTTATATGTAGATATTTTGCTGAAATGGATAAAAATTGGATGAGCTCAGTGGATAGATTGAGTGTTGAATACCGTAATGGAGTTTGTGAGTTTATGGAAGCGGCAAAGCAACACAATGATGTAGAATGACGTGTTCGGTGTCCATGTACAAATTGTTTGAATAGGAAAAGGAAACGGATAGATGAAGTTTACAATCATTTATACATGCTGGGAATATCACCAACTTACCGTACGTGGATTTATCATGGTAAGCAATATAATTCTCAATCACGGTTTATTGATTCCGGTGAAGGGAGTAGTAGTTACAATCAACCTGCAAACGAGGAAATAACTGATGCTTTGCGTGACTTACATGCGATAACTGATGCTTTGCGTGACTTACAAGGTCCATAAGTCGGTCATAGTGTTGGCGGTGACATACTAGTGTTAGATGGAAATGATCAAAATCTGTTTAGTCAACTACTTGAGGAGGCACAAAAAATACCATTTGAAAGTACTAGGACATCGATCTTGAGTTTCGTTGTGAAACTATTGCACATTAAAATGATGAACAGAATGACGAACAAAAGTATTGATATGATGCTAGACTTAGTTGGCCAAATGTTACCGGTTGGCAGTGAATTGCCTAAGTCGTATTATGAGTCAGGGAAAATATTGTGTGATCTGGGAATGGTTGAATCCATTGATTCTTGTAAGTATGACTATGTATTATTTTATGTCGAGTATGAATCACTTGAATATTGTTCGATCTGTGGTGAAAATCGATACAAAGTCTGTGGTCTTGGGAAGAAAGTTTCTTAAAAGATATTACGATATTTCCCATTAACGCCCAGGCTGTAGAGGTTATTCATGTCACGACACACAACGATTGACATGAGGTGGCATCACGAAAAGAGGGTCGGTGCGGACGACATACTTAGACATCCTGCAGATGGAACCAAGTGGAAGGAATTTGATTATATGTACCCTCGTTTCACCGAGGACTTCCGTAATGTCAGGTTAGGCCTCGCCTCCGATGGTTTTAACTTGTTTGGGAATATGTATAATTCTTAAAATATATGGCCCGTAATTGTTATTCCATATAACTTACCTCAATGGAAATGTATGAAGGATTCGTTCATGTTTATGACATCGATTATCACTGGTCCACGTTCCCCTGGTAAAGATATGAATATTTACTTGAGACCATTAATCGAGGAGTTATAAATATTATGGAATGTCGGTGTGCATACATATGATGCAGTTTCTCAACAGTATTTTCAAATGCATGCCACATTATTATGGACCATTAATGATTTTCCAGCTTATGGTTCATTATCTAGATGGAACACTAAGGGTTACATGTCATGTCCAGTTTGTGCGGGTGAAACATATTCGCAGCGATTACAGAATAAAATAAGATACACAGGGCACATGTGATTTCTTGACTTGAGTCATCCTTGGAGGAGAAATAAATTATTCAACGGTCAACTAGAACCTCAGAGTATGCCCAGTGGATTGTTTGGATTTGACATATTTTGCCAACATCAACATCTCAGAGACACCACACCAGGGAAACATAATAGAGATAAAAATCGAAAACGTCAACCTGAAGAGTTGAATTGGACGGGAAGGAATATTTTCTTTGAGTTAGAGTATTGGGGGAGTATGAGTCCACGACATAATTTAGATGTAATGCATGGCACTCTGTTTAACATTCCAGGTAAGACGAAAGACACTGAAAATGTTAGATTGGATCTACAAGATCTTAGAATTCGTAGTGAATTGCCCTTAAAGGCCACTTCTCGAGGTCTTATTATGCCACTTGCTAGTTACGTGCTAACTCAATCAGAGAGAAAATCATATTGTGATTGGCTTAAAATGGTGAAATTTCCTGATGTTTATGCATCGAATATTGGACATTGGGTCATGGATGATACTATAACTGGGTTAAAGAGTCACGATTGTCACGTGCTTCTTGAGATTCTCCTTCCTGTTGGTATTCGACCTTATCTTCCGTCAAATATATGCGACGTCGTACTTGATCTATGTGGCTTCTTTAAACAATTGTGTCAAAAGACATTAACCACATCTGTTATTGACAAACTTGAGCGAGGAATTGTGATCATCTTATACATAGGATGACTTGAAAAGAGACTTATTGAAGTATAATCTAAAGACGACCAAGGAAACTAAGAATACCGATATTGTTGAGACCGGAACAACACTTGATAGGATAAGACTCGAAGGATAATTGAAGGTGGAGTATTCTAGAGTGCAAGTAGGCAATGAAAGAATAGTCATTGTGAAAGACAGTAACAACACTTGTACTAGAAAAGAAATTAAAGGTGCAAAAGAGTACGAACATAAATCATAACAGAATAATCAGTGCCAACATTAATAATAAAGAACATAGTTTAAGCATAAAGGTACATACAGTCAGGCTTAACGTAGATACCTTGTCCCATAATTCTTTAGCCAATCGAGAAGGATCACCAGAAAGACTACCCAGAATTAACCTCCTAAGTATGAGATAGTACATGAAGAAGTTAGCTACGAATTAAGAAGTCTTAAATCTATAGATAGTTGAAAATGTGAGAACTCGAAGGAAAGATCTCATAAGTAGTGGGAGCTTAGTAAGGAAGAAAAAAAGAGAGGGTAAAATAGTTAGTTAAGATATGATAATGAATGCTAGAATAAGATATAGTTTATGGAGCTAAAGAAATACCTAGTAAGACATACCTTATAAGGTCATTAAAGTGTTATGTTATAAAGAGTAGCTAAAGAACCTGTGGTATACTCAAGTCAAGGGAAAGCGAAAGTCATTGGTTGTAGTGTAAAGTGCAATACTGATACCTTAAACGTGAATAATAACATAAATCCCTAATGATATTTAGGAATTATTTTTGTCATGGAAAATGATACAAGAGGTTTCAACCCAGAATGAAACTAAGATGAGTGAGACGGCAGACCACGAATATAGTACAATTTTAGAACTGATAGCTCATGCAAATAATCAAAATAGAGGATGTTGATTATAATTAGAGGCTTAGAAATGAGATTTATGTGATGCATAAAGTTAGTTGTAGTATGACAGTAAGTGTAGAGTACTGAGCAGAAGTTCATGGAATGAAATAAGAAAATTAGCTCTCAGTCAAGAATTTAAGGAATAATTCACTAAGGCCCACGAACTTTGGAATGGTATGTGCAAGCATGACAAATAGATTCCCAGCGGTTTTAATATTAAGTTCTCAAACAGAAGAATATAAAGGAAATTAAGGAGGATAAGAATAGCAGAGAGACAATAGCCTTGAACCAAGATGAATCTGCGAGTTAACCCCAGAAGGATTCGAGGACGAATCCTATTTAAGGGGGGAGAATTTGTAACGTCTGGTAATCTCGACTACTGTTACATTATGGGACGAGTGTTACATAATTTGAATTATTTTTGAACATATATACACTCATGAAATGACTTTTGGGACAATTGATAAATTCTTCGAATTTTCGATACGAAATGTGGACGATATTCCACTCCGGATAGCCCACGGTATTTGGGTCATACCTTTTACATACGATCTCCAATTTTTATGAACTTTATATCATCGGAAAGATACGATCGAGATCTACAATTTCTGCGTTAAATTTTTTTCCTAATTGGAATCATAAGTAAGTTAAAAATACAAATCAAAAATCTAGATGAATAGTACCCGGTGATGAATCTAGAGAACTCTCAAAATCTCTCAATTTTTCTTCATTAAATATTGAAAAAATTAACCAAATAAAGTCAAAGTATAATAAGGGGTACTATTCATGCATCTCAAAATTTTGAAGAAGAAATAACGTAGAAGATGAAGAATAAGAAGAGAAAAAAGAAAGAAATAGAGAGAGAGTGTGTGTGTGCCATTTTCTTTCAAACTCAAAGAAGAACAAGTGTAAATCAATTTACAAGCCAGAATGGAAATTACAAGCTTACAAGGCTTGGAGGTTGAAGGAGATCAAGTAAGATGAGGTAAAGAATCTGACCCAAATTTTAAGTTATAGAGTTTTGATAAAATAATGTTATGGTAGTTTTATTGACATGTTGTAATTGCAATAAGGTGGTTAGTGAGATAGAATTGATCTTATTAAGAAGGATCAAGATTATAAAGTTTAGATATTGATTTAAATTAAGATGTAGAGTGGAGGAGGTTATTTTGGTCGGGGAATATTGAAATAGCATACATAAGGTGAAGTTTAAAGAAATACTTGTGTGAGAATTATAGTATGAGGGGTGTTGGAAGCGTATTTAGGCAGTTAGGCATTAAAGTGTTGGTGATGGGCTAGCGTCGCGACGCCAAGAGGCTAGCGTCGCGACGCATACCAGGAAGATAGCCTTTTTTGGTAATATCGAGTGAGTGTCGCGACGCATAAAGCTCGGTGTCACAACGTGAAACAGAGAAAGCTCTTGTCTCAGCCTGCTCGAGTGAGCGTTGCGAGGTGCAAAGCTTGGAGTCACGATGCGATACAGGGGAAGCCTTCAGCCCTAACCCTACCCGTGTGAGCGTCCACGACGCGCAACGATAGCATCGTGACGCGTGCTATTTCTCAGGATTAATTTTTGCCTAATTCAGTTTTAACTCAAGATATTATAGACCACCCAAAAAGTTTCATATCATCTCATATACAAGTATTTATCATATCCAAACGTAGGTGTAGGCACTGCATTTTTGCATATAAGTCCCTATGATGAGTCACATTTGGAGACACTACCTTTTAAGTCACGGAGGTCACGGAAAATGGACATCGGAAGGGGAAATTCAGAATAAAACAAGGTTCACTGTTTTCGTTCGTTGCTGCGTTCGTGTATAGGTTCGAACGCCAAACAGATTGCGGGGCGTTCGTGCCGCGTTCGAGGAGGCGTTCAAACGGTGTCGGTAATTCTGGTTTTTCTGCTAGCCTCACATTAAGCCCAATTCGTCCAAGCCTTGGCCCACTGTGGACACAGAAACTGGGCGACGCCGTTCCTAGGCTCGCGGCCTAGTTGGGAGGATTTACATAACATGGAGTCGCCACCCGGTGTGAACCGGGACAAAGATTTAAGGCCGCACTCACCCCTCGCAAGGGAAGACCTCAAACCGTTGGGTTCGGAATGGTCCCTTACTTATGTCACTTGTAATGAAAGGATTCATGTAATAATTTAACTAAGCTTAAGTAACACTTATTCCAAGAGTATCATGCTTCTAAATTCACATATGCAAAATAACTTATGTGTACATTTTTACATATATCTCATATTCAAATTTGCATGCTTAACATATATCAAGATAGCAATGAACATACAAATTTTACATATCACATTCAGGAAAACACAAGCACACATATTGACCCTACAAGCACACATATGGGCACTTTTCCAAGTGGTACGTGGAATTGTAGCCCAAGTACAGACCGCACTACCGTCCATTCGGAATCGGCTACGGAATTTACGTCTGGGTTTCCATCCGATATACCGCAAGAAATAATACTCAAATGTTATCATGACATAAGCATACGAATGTGACACATTTGCATAAGAAAGATCAACCAATAGGCAATTATGCATGAATATAATAAGACAGACTCAGTTCAGTGTGTGCACGTTCGTGTAGCGTTCGTAAACGCGTTCGAACGGAAATGAAACAGAATGCTCACGTTCGAGTAGCGTTCGTAAACGCGTTCGAACGGAAATGAAACAGAATGCTCACGTTCGAGTAGCGTTCGTAAACGCGTTCGAACGGAGATGAGACAGAAATGCTCACGTTCGTATGGCGTTTGTTAACGCGTTCGAACGGATACGAGACCTGACACATAATAAGGCAAAAACACATGCGCGTTCGAGTTGCGTTCGTGAACGCGTTCGAACGGACACGGACCTGATGCATGAAATAGGATGCAATACATAAACAGAAAATAAAGGGGCGCGGCGAAGCACTGCCGTAAAGGTGACCTTTTGGGGCTCTTGATCTCTCAAAGAGAGGACCTTTAGACCAACATACTAAGCCCATGCGCGTCACATCACACATACAAGAATAGAACCAATCATATCAACCAAGTATGCCCGATTGAACACATCTTACATCCAATCTGAACACACATCAACCGGCGCGGCAAAGCATCGTGGTTGGTAAGGGCTTTTAGCCCCCCCCATAGGGGATCTCACAACACACTTACTAAGCCCATGCGCTCGATTGACTTATACATACGAAAATAAAGATAATAATATCAAACTAAGTATGCCGATTGAACGTATCTCGCGTCCAACCGAACATACATCAACCGGCGCGGCGAAGTAGTGTCACGAAGGTGGCCTTTTCGGCTCTTTGTCTTCAAATGGAGGACCTTTGGACTAACTCACTAAGCCCATGCGCTTGGTTGAATCATGCAAACTAACAAATATTGAATTCAAGTAAGAAAACTAAATAAACAAGGCAACACAACAAAAGAAAGATGGTGCCGTTTACCCAAGCGGTACGTGGGAGTTGTGGCCCGAGTACAGATCATATTACCGTCCATTCGGAATCGGCTATGAAATTTATGTCCGGGTTTCCATCCGATATACCGCGAGAGTTGACACATCTCTCATTCATCCAATACCCACAACATATTACATCTCATAATTCATGCATATTTATATACTCAAAAATCACAACACAAATTTCAACATTACAATCATACAAGAAATACTTAATAAATAATGCGGAAAAGGAAAACAAGTGTGAAAGATACCCTCAGGTCTAACCTTTTAAGCCGTCTCTCGGACTCACGTTCCACGAAGATCGAAAGGGGGGTAAAGCTCCGCAACTTTTCTGGTCCGCTGGTTCAACGTCCTAGCTCACTGTTTCGCTGCTTTGCTTACGATTCGAACTCCGTTCTGCTCCTATTCGGCTCCTGTTTTGCTGCTCACTGCACGGGCTACCTGTTTCAATGTTTTCAAAGAACTATTCCAAGTTGTGTGGGTTCTTAGTGCAATTAAAAGTGATTATTTTAAGATTATCTATGTAGTTTTCTAAGTTACTGTTTTTTAAGGATTTGGGCTGTGTGTTGTGTGATTTTCGGTGTAATGGAGGTTTAGAGGGGTGGTTTTCGGTGGTGTTAGGGTTGTTGGTGTTTGTATTTCGGTGATGTGAGGGTGGTTATTTGTGGTAGATCGGCTATGGAGGAGATGGTTGAGGTTCTTTTGTTCTCTTTTGTGTGTGTATGAAGTTTTTTCTCTTTTTGTCTGTTTTGGTGTGTAGAGAGAGTCTAGAGAGATTTTCGAGAGAGCTTGGGTGTGAATTGTGTTGTGTGAAGGAGAGGATGGCCTTGGTTAGGGGTTGTTTATATAGAGAATGGCTAGGGTTGACAAGGGAAGGGATCTTGTTTCCAAATTAGGAGAGGTGAGAAAGGCATACACAAGATTGAGGGGGGACAAGATATTTTAAATTAGGAAGTTGTAATATTTAATTTGTGTTGGTTTAGGAATACAAATATTTTATATTGGTAAATATCTTATTAGATTAGGAAGTCAAATATATGATTGGCTTTAATTGGTTAAGATTGATTTTAATTAGGTATGATTATATTTTGATTAGTATTGATTTGTTTAATTTAGGCATGATTTTAGTTTAAGTTGGTAATGTTTATTTAATTGGTAAATGGTTTAAATGTTTTATTTTAATGTTTAATATTTAATTTAATATTTATTTATTTAATTTGGGATGTGTTTTATGGGCTTTGGGGAGCTAAATGGGCTGGGCGTGAGGCTAGCAGCAGCAACCAGAATTACCGACACCGTTCGAACGCTCCCTCGAACGCGGCACGAACGCCGCAATCTGTTTTCCGTTCGAACGAAGTAACGAACGCAGCACCAACGAAGACAGTGAGCTTGTTTATTCTGAATTCCCCCTTCCGATATCCGTTTCCCGCGGCTTTCATGACTCAAAAGGTAGTGCCTCCAAATGAGACTCATCATCGGGTTTCACATGCGAAAATGCAATGCCTACAGTCGCCCCCACTTTGATGGGACTTGTGCAGTGTGTGACTTTGAACAATCCTATCAAAGTTATGCAATGCATTTTACTTACCTGGCTAGCTAGCTGTCTCGAGCTGAGCTGATACTGCAGTGGACCTCGATCCTGAGACGCGCTCGATGCTGATGATGTGGGCCTCGAACCTGGGACGCATCCCAATAGCTGCAACCGACAACGGGGGCCTCGACCCTGGGACGCATCCCAATACCGCTGACAAAATGTGGGCCTCGACCCTGGGACGCATCCCGAAAATGATGATGCAGTGGACCTCGATCCTGGGACGCATCCCAATAGCTGCAACCGACAACGGGGGCCTCGACCCTGGGACGCATCCCAATACCGCTGACAAAATGTGGGCCTCGACCCTGGGACGCATCCCGAAAATGATGATGCAGTGGACCTCGATCCTGGGACGCATCCCAATAGCTGCAACCGACAACGGGGGCCTCGACCCTGGGACGCATCCCAATACCGCTGACAAAATGTGGGCCTCGACCTGGGACGCATCCCGAAAATGATGATGCAGTGGACCTCGATCCTGGGACGCATCCCAATAGCTGCAACCGACAACGGGGGCCTCGACCCTGGGACGCATCCCAATACCGCTGACAAAATATGGGCCTCGACCCTGGGACGCATCCCGAAAATGATGATGTGGAGCTCGCTCCTCAGCCGATATGGGCTTCGCCCCAAGCTGACATGATGTGATGTGGAGCCTCGCTCCCAGTCGATATGGGCTTCGCCCTCCGAGACCCATACCCGGAACTTAACTTCATTGGGACCTCAATCTTCAGATTACTGCCCATATCAAATGCTGTGCCTTTACCATCTCTGATTGGCTTACTGCTCGCTCTTTTCCGTCTTCAACACCTGTTACACAAAACAGAACAAACACAAAAATATGCAATATAGGTTACGTGTATGCATGTATGCAGGAGTTTTCTTATTCCGTTGGGTTAGGTCTTCCGCTGGCGACCAAGTCTTCTCAAGCAAAGTACAACTTCAACCTGTCGACATTGATTGGTTCTGTGAATTCATTTCCTTCCAAGTCTGATAGCTTCACTGCTCCATTTCCCAGGACTTTCTGAACGATGTAAGGTCCTTCCCAGTTAGGCCTGAATTTCCCTCTCGGTCGTCGTCGTCGACGGCCTCGACTGCTTAAGTACCAAATCACCCTTTCTGATCTTTGTGGGACGTACTTTCTTGTTGAATGCCCGGGCTAGTCTCTTCTGATACAACTGCATGTGATACAAAGACTTCGTTCTCTTCTCATCCAACAGTACCAACTGATCAAATCTCTGTGCGGCCCATTCCTGTTCCGGTAATTCTGCCTCTGCTAATACCCTCAGGGACTGTATTTCCACTTCTACTGGCAATACTGCTTCCATTCCGTAGACCAAGGAGTAAGGTGTTGCACCTGTTGCCGTTCTGACCGATGTTCTGTACCCCCACAAAGCATACGGTAACTTCTCGGCCCAATCTCTACAATTTTCTGTCATCTTGGCTAAAATTGTCTTTATAGTCTTGTTGGCTGCCTCAACTGCCCCATTTGCCTGCGGCCTGTACGGTGATGACTTGTGGTGGCCTATCCCATGCCTCTGTAACATTGCCTTCGTCTCTCCTTGAAACTGGACCCCGTTGTCTGTCACTACATGATGCGGCATACCATACCGACAAATGAGGTTCCGAGCTATGAACTTTGCCATCTGCTTCGCTGTGTAACATTACGGAAGGATTCGGCTTCCACCCACTTTGAGAAGTAATCTACTGCTACCACTATGAAGCGATGCCCATTAGATGCATTTGGTCGAATTTCCCCAATCATATCAATTCCCCATGCTGAGAAAGGCCACGGCTCTGACAACCGTGCAATTCTGTGTGCGGTAAGTGATTCAAATTACCGTGTGCTTGACAGTCATGACAGTGCTTTACCATCTTCGCGCAGTCTGTCTCCATGGTTGACCAATAAAACCCCTGTCTCACTATCTTGCGGGACAAGTTCAACCCATTCATGTGCGGACCACATACCCCGGCATGTACCTCTTCCATCACTTTCTGAGCTTCTTCTTTTCTCAAACATTTCAACTGAATACCGTTTGCCTGCCTCTTGTACAGTTCCCCTCTCAAAGTCACATACTGGGAAGCCAACTTCTGAATGGCTATTCTGTCTTTTCTGCCCGCCCCTTCCGGGAATTCACCATGTTCCAGATACCTCTGAATGTCATAATACCAAGGCTTACCATCGTCAACCTCAACTTCCAGAATTCTTTCTATCTCATAAGCAGGTTTACTTGCTGTTGTCAGTACCAACGGTCTCATCACTAACTTCTCTGGATTTTCCCAAGTTGCTGCAGTGTAGCCAATGCGTCTGCCATCTGATTCTCTTCTCTCGGTAGGTGCTGAAACTTACACTCGGGGATACCCTGTGCCAATTTTCTGAGGTGAAAAAGATAAGGCTCAACCGTTCTTCCTTCAATTCCCATTCTCCTCGCATCTGCTGGACTACTAACATAGAATCTCCGTAGATTTCCACACTCCCGGCCTTCAAGGCTATCAATGCTGTCAGGCCAAAAGCACATGCTTCATACTCAGCCATGTTATTAGTCACTCTGAATGTCAACCTCTTAGCCAAAGGCAAAGTCTCTCCCTCGGGGGTTACTATCACGATCCCAATTCCGGCTCCCTTGTAATTCACTGCTCCGTCGAAATACATCTTCCATCTCTGAACTGTTATTGCTTGGATCTCTTCATCTGGAAACTCAAACTTATACTGATCCCCCTCAACAGGTTGCAATGCCAGAAACTCCGCTACTGCTCGTCCCTTGATCACTTTGGAGGTGATATACTCAATGTCAAACTCTGTCAACAATACCAACCATCGGCCCAGTTTTCCCACTAGTGAAGGCACTGAATGAAGATATTTCAGAGGATTCTCCTTTGCCACCACCTGGATCTTGTAAGACTGGAAGTAATGTCGCAACTTTCTGGAAGCCCATACCACTGCAAGACAGATCTTCTCAACTTCCTGATACCGAGCCTCATACGGAAGCAGCTTCTTACTCAGATAATAAACTGCATGTTCTACCCCTGTCTCATCTGCCTGTACCATCATACCTCCCAATGCTTCTGATTCTATAGCCAAATACAATATCAAAGGTCTACCCGGCCTCGGAGGTTTCAATACGGGTGGCTTCACCAAGTACTCTCTGATTCTGTCGAAGGCGGTCTGACACTGTTCATTCCATCTCACTGGCTGATCTTTTCTCAACAGTTTGAAGATAGGCTCACATACCGATGTCAACTTGGCAATAAACCGACTGATGTACTGAATCTTCCCCAAGAATGCCCTGACTTCCTTTTCTGTCTTCGGTGCAGGCATTTCTGTGATTGCCTTGATCTTTTCGGAGTCTACCTCTATTCCGCCCATTCCCACTGTATGACCAAGCAATTTCCCTGATGTCACCCCAAACACACATTTCTTGGGATTAAGCCGCAGGTTATATCTGTCAACTCTCTGAAGGAACCTTTCCAATGCCTCAATATGCCCAACTCTCGTTTCTGATTTCACCATCATGTCATCCACATACACCTCAATCTCTTTGTGCATCAAGTCATGGAAGAGTGTAGTGGCCATCCGCTGATAAGTAGCTCCTGCATTCTTAAGCCCAAACGGCATTACCTTGTAACAATAGGTACCCCACTCGGTAACAAATGCAGTCTTGTGTTTATCTTCCTCAGCCATGAGAACCTGATTGTACCCTGAAAATCCATCCGCAAATGAATACATAGCAGACAAAGCCGCACTGTCAACCAGAACATCTATATGCGGCAAAGGGAAATCATCTTTCGGACAAGCTTTATTGAGATCTGTAGTCTACACACATTCTGACCTTCCCATCTTTCTTCGGCACCGGCACTATGTTAGCCAACCATTCGGATATTTTACCACTTCCAGGAACCCCACATCTATCTGCTTCTTAACTTCCTCTCTGACTTTCTCAGCCCATTCCGGTCTCATCCGTCGAAGTTTCTGCTTTACTGGCCTCATATTCGGATAAGTTGGTATTGTGTGCTGGGCAATGTTTCTGTCTACCCCGGGCATGTCCTCATAAGACCAAGCAAATACTTTGGCATATCTGACCAACACTTGTTCTAGTTTCTCCCTCTCTTCGGAGGTTACTTCACTTGCAATCAAAATTTCTTTGGGGTTCTCAAGTGTGCCCAAGTTAAATGCAATAGTTCTGGCTGAACTGATGTCAAATATGCTTGATTCATGCAGAGTGAATGGAAATGACTCAGGCAAGTAAGCAAAAGAAATGTCTTTATTATTGGATAATGCGGAAGTACATTCAAATAAGTCAGGAAGGTAAATGTCTTCATCATCTATAGACACTTCTTCCTCTGCAATCAGGTCTTCTTCAGGCTTCTCATCTTCTTCCAGAGTCAGGTTCTCTAACTTCATCAATTCCTCCTCCCAAATCTCTGTTTCCACAGCTTTTCCAGTCAATGGTTTCTCACCCAACAAATCCTGGAAGATCTCAAACCCAGGCACCACAATCCCATTGACTTTCACAGGTTCAGGCTCTCCTTGATACCCTGAAGCTTTCACAAAGCACTCCATCAGTTTCAGGCCCTTTTTCTTGACCTTCGGCTTTTCTTCGTCAGATTTGTACCCCAAACCCTTCCGAGTAGTCTGTCCTCTGAAATCCGGCAATTTTGAACCTTTACCCGGCTCAAACTTCATTTTCTCCATAATCCTAGCCACCCTAGGATCCACCCACTCCTCAAAAGTGGCTGATACCTGGAACCTCTGTGAAAGGGTAGTATCTCCAAGGCAGCCACGGCATTGTCTAACTCAGCCCGGATGGTAACAATCTCTCCCTCATACGGGAATCTGATCATCTGATGCAAAGTGGAAGGCGCCCCCAAGCTTGTGAAACCAAGGCCTTCCCAGACAATAAGGCAAAAGTGGCTGGGATGTCCAGCACTGTGAACTCAACCTCATCTTCAATCGGCCCTACCTTGACCATAGCCACAAAGGTACCCTCAACTCCCCGCTTACTGTCATCATAAGCTTTAATAGTCATACTAGAGGGGTCCAAGTCTGTTGCTTTCATACCCAATCTTGCCAGAATTTTCAATGGGCACACATTGATGGACGAACCGTCATCCACCATCACACATGAAGTTTTCTTGCCCCTCACTTCGGCCCTGATAAATAGAGGCCTATTATGATTCCTCCCCTCCGGTGGGAGATCATCCTCAGAAAAAGATATCTGCAAAGCTTCCTTCTGAACTGACCCAACAAACATTGCGGGGTTGGCATCCTCCGGTACCACAATCTTGCTCAAGGCCTCAACCATAGCCTGTCTATGCTCCCGAGATGCACATAATAGTTCCCAGATACTGACTTGTGCTCTAGTCTTCCTCAATTGCCTCAGCACTATATCCCCTTCAGTATTTTCTGCAGCCTCAACCACTTCTCTACCATCTGTCAAAGCTTCCTTACCCTTTTCCGCCATATCATTATAAAAACGACCGCTACGTGTCATTCCCCTTACTTCCTCCTCATCACTGCTAGAGAAATCAAGCCAAAAGTCCTTCTTCTGCTCAAACTCATCCTCACTAGTGCTATCCCAGATTCCCAGGCAAAAGGCTTGAGGGTGAAAGGATTTTAGGACAAGGTCTTCTGGAAGGCCAGAATTGATCATATAGGCTGGTGGTGGTACGGCACGGTAGTTGGGTAAGGGGTTTCTGTGTGTATCGGGCTGTTCTGTTTCTGGGTTGGGTATTTTCTTGGAGTCTATTAGGTCTTGGATTTCATGGCGGAGTCGGGCGCAGTTGTCGGTTTTGTCATGGCCTTTTTGTTGGTGGAAGTGGCAATAAAGGCTTAGGTTAATATGTGGTGGTAGGGGATTGGGTAATGGTTTGGTATCCAAGGGTTTTAAAAGCCCTTGCCTCTTCAACTTCTCTAGCACCTTAGACAGGGGCCTTCCCAAGTTGGAAAACTGCCTGTTCCGGATAGCAGCAACTTCAGCAGAAACGGGCTTTGTTCCCGATGTTCCCCCAATGGGCCTCCTGTTTAGACCATAGAATTTTCTATTCTCGGCCTCTTCTTCCTCAATATCCATGACAGTTTCCCTCAACTGTCGAAAGTCTGCAATCATGGAGGTCATCCTCCTCAACTTGCCGTAAATGGAGGGCTTGGTGCCCTTGATAATCATCTTGATCTGATCCTTCTCCGAAGGCCTAGTCTGCATTTTCAATAACTGACCCCTCCACCGGTCCACATACTCCTTAAAACTCTCCTCCGCTTTCTGCTTAACATTCTCCAGATCACGGAGTGACAGATCGATCTCCAAGTCAGTGACATATTGCTTCAGGAAAGCATCAGCTAACTCCCTCCAATCTTCCTTCACTTTCTTCTCCAAACTGTGGTACCATACCACGGGAGCTCCTTCAAGCGACATTCCAAACATTTTCTGCACCTGGCGCTGAGACAAGCCAACTGAACTCATGACTGATACAAACTGTCGGAGATGCACCCTCGGATCCCCATTCCCGTTGAACTTAGCCATATCTGGCATCTTGAACTGTGCAGGCAACTGTTCCTCAAAAGTCAATGTGTCATAATCCAGCAAATCCTCATTCTTACCCCTCATCTTGCGGGTAACTGACTCAACCTGATCCCGAAGTTTCTGTAACTCTGTCTGAGACCCAGATACTCTGCCTGCTGCATACTCTGCCATATCATCATCAAAAGCGGGGATATCATCCCCCAATCTGTTCGGAGATTCCTCTTGCCTCACATCCCCAGAATGAACCCCGGCACGAGACCCAGCTATACCAGCCATAGCAGTAGTCAAAGCCTGCAACTGTTCAGTGATCTTGGCGAGACCATTCTCTAACTGATCCATACGGGACACCTCATTATCGGATTCACTCATACTTGTTCTTTTAGTGAGTCTGGTTCCTTCTCTAACCCAAACGGTATCTATGGTGTCTTTTAAGACACAGAGGATGTTAACAGGGTATATGTATGCATGATATGCATAAGAAATATATAACATTAAATCAAATAAAATTATCAAACAAATCGGCCTATTATCATTTTAGAAACTTTTGGGACAACTGTCATAAGGGTGAACCCGTCCCAGTTTAAATGGCACAACGAGTTCATGTCTTACGGCAAAGAGCCCAACTAAATCCAAATGATAATATTCCGAAAACAAACACAAGGTGGCCCATCAATCACTTAGAAGCTCTTGGCCCAATAGTCATGAAATACGTTCTTGTCCCAGTTTAAATGGCCCAACAAGCCCATATCCCATGACAAATGGTCCAAATGGATCCAAACGGTGATGTTCCCAAACATAAGCATAGAAGGGAGATAATGCAAACATAACATAATAATTTTTACATAATGGCCCATCAACATTTCAGAAGCCTTGGGCCTAATAGTCATACAGTACGAACTTGCCCCAGTTTAAATGGCCCAGCAAGCCCGCATTTCTGACAATAGTCCAACTGCATCCAAATGAGGATGGTCCACAAGCACATACTCAAGGAAATAATTGCTACTTTAACCATATAAACCAGTCTATGGGTGGATTTGCAAGAGTATGGACAAAGGCTCTCACTGGCGAAGGATAGCCCACAACTAGGTCTCCCCACTCAAGGGTTCAAGCGACCAAGTGAGCGTATCCCTTTTTATACACTAAGGTACGTGCCAATGAGCTATGGTGTGTGACGGACTGTCAAATGGATTTCCCGTTGTAGATCCCCCAGAGGGAAGGTGGAGCGAGGCTCACTTAAATACCCAAGCCTCTTAGGCTCTTATCGCTTGTTGTCAGGAATAAACAACGAGTCCTCCAAATTAGTCCATCACAAAGGCTACAAGTAGATGGCCATATAGGTGTCCTCACAGCTTTTCCTTCTAGAAAGGTAGTGAATGAAGGAAGACACCAAACCATTACCTAGCCTCAAAGTGCCCTTGATTAAACCCTCACTTATCCACTATAGACATGGCCAATTAAAACATAAATCCACTCATTACAAGACAATATTTCGGGGCCAAATACATCCCCAGTGGAGTCGCCAGACTGTAGACACAGGAACCTGGGCGACGCCGTTCCTAGGCTCGCGGCCTAGTTGGGAAGGATTACATAACATGGAGTCGCCACCCGGTGTGAACCGGGACAAAGATTTAAGGCCGCACTCACCCCTCGCAAGGGAAGACCTCAAACCGTTGGGTTCGGAATGGTCCCTTACTTATGTCACTTGTAATGAAAGGATTATGTAATAATTTAACTAAGCTTAAGTAACACTTATTTCCAAGAGTATCATGCTTCTAAATTCTCATATGCAAAATAAAATTATGTGTACATTTTTACATATATTCATATAAAATTGCATGCTTAACATATATCAAGATAGCAATGAACATACAAATTTACATATCACATTCAGGAAAACACAAGCACACATATTACCCTACAAGCACACATATGGGCACTTTTCCAAGTGGTACGTGGAATTGTAGCCCAAGTACAGACCGCACTACCGTCCATTCGGAATCGGCTACGGAATTTACGTCTGGGTTTCCATCCGATATACCGCAAGAAATAATACTCAAATGTTATCATGACATAAGCATACGAATTGTGACACATTTGCATAAGAAAGATCAACCAATAGGCAATTATGCATGAATATAATAAGACAGACTCAGTTCAGTGTGTGCACGTTCGTGTTGTGTAGCGTTCGTAAACGCGTTCGAACGGAAATGAAACAGAATGCTCACGTTCGAGTAGCGTTCGTAAACGCGTTCGAACGGAAATGAAACAGAATGCTCACGTTCGAGTAGCGTTCGTAAACGCGTTCGAACGGAGATGAGACAAAAAGCTCACGTTCGTATGGCGTTTTTAACGCGTTCGAACGGATACGAGACCTGACACATAATAAGGCAAAAACACATGCGCGTTCGAGTTGCGTTCGTGAACGCGTTCGAACGGACACGGACCTGATGCATGAAAAGGATGCAATACATAAACAGAAATAAAGGGGCGCGGCGAAGCACTGCCGTAAAGGTGACCTTTTGGGGCTCTTGATCTCTCAAAGAGAGGACCTTTAGACCAACATGCTAAGCCCATGCGCGTCATATCACACATACAAGAATAGAACCAATCATATCAACCAAGTATGCCCGATTGAACACATCTTACATCCAATCTGAACACACATCAACCGGCGCGGCAAAGCATCGTGGTAAAGGGCTTTTAGCCCCTCCCCATAGGGGATCTCACAACACACTTACTAAGCCCATGCGCTCGATTGACTTATACATACGAAAATAAAGATAACAATATCAAACTAAGTATGCCCGATTGAACGTATCTCGCGTCCAACCGAACATACATCAACCGGCGCGGCGAAGTAGTGTCACGAAGGTGGCCTTTTCGGCTCTTTGTCTCCTAAATGGAGGACCTTTGGACTAACTCACTAAGCCCATGCGCTTGGTTGAATCATGCATAACTAACGACATATTGAATTCAAGTAAGCAAACTAAATAAAACAAGAGCAACACAACAAAAGAAAGATGGTGCCGTTTACCCAAGCGGTACGTGGAGTTGTGGCCCGAGTACAGATCATATTACCGTCCATTCGGAATCGGCTATGAAATTTATGTCCGGGTTTCCATCCGATATACCGCGAGAGTTGACACATCTCTCATTCATCCAATACCCACAACATTACATCTCATAATTCATGCATATTTTATACTCAAAGACCAAAACACACATTTCAACATTACAATCATACAAGAAATACTTAATAAATAATGCGGAAAAGGAAAACAAGTGTGAAAGATACCCTCAGGTCTAACCTTTTAAGCCGTCTCTCGGACTCACGTTCCACGAAGATCGAAAAGGGGGTAAAGCTCCGCAACTTTTCTGGTCCGCTGGTTCAACGTCCTAGCTCACTGCTTCGCTGCTTTGCTTACGATTCGAACTCCGTTCTGCTCCTATTCGGCTCCTGTTTTGCTGCTCACTGCACGGGCTACCTGTTTCAATGTTTTCAAAGAACTATTCCAAGTTGTGTGGGTTCTTAGTGCAATTAAAAGTGATTATTTTTAAGATTATCTATGTAGTTTTCTAAGTTACTGTTTTTTTAGGATTTGGGCTGCTGTGTTTGTGTGATTTTCGGTGATATATGGAGGTTTAGGGGGCTGGTTTTCGGTGGTGATTAGGTTGTTTTGGTGCTTGTAGTTTCGGTGATGTGAGGGTGGTTATTTGTGGTAGATTCGGCTATGGAGGAGATGGTTGAGGTTTTTTGTTCTCTTTTCGTGTGTGTGTATGAAGTGTTTTCTCTTTTTGTCTGTTTTGGGTGTGTAGAGAGAGTCTAGAGAGATTTCGAGAGAGCTTGGGTGTGAATTGTGTTGTGTGAAGGAGAGGAATGGCCTTGGTTAGGGGTTGTTTATATAGAGAATGGCTAGGGTTGACAAGGGAAGGGATTTGTTTCCAAATTAGGAGAGTGAGAAAGGCATACACAAGATTGAGGGGGGACAAGATATTTTAAATTAGGAAGTTGTAATATTTAATTTGTGTTGGTTTAGGAATACAAATATTTTATATTGGTAAATATCTTATTAGATTAGGAAGTCAAATATATGATTGGCTTTAATTGGTTAAGATTGATTTTAATTAGGTATAATTATATTTTGATTTAGTATGTGATTTGTTTAATTTAGGCATGATTTTGTTTAAGTTGGTAATTGTTTATTTTAATTGGTAAATGGTTTAAATGTTTTATTTTAATGTTTAATATTTAATTTAATATTTATTTATTTAATTTGGGATGTGTTTATGGGCTTTGGGGAGCTAAATGGGCTGGGCGTGAGGCTAGCAGCAAAACCAGAATTACCGACACCGTTCGAACGCTCCCTCGAACGCTGCACGAACGCCCGCAATCTGTTTTCCGTTCGAACGAAGTAACGAACGCAGCACCAACGAAGACAGTGAGCTTGTTTATTCTGAATTCCCCTTCCGATATCCGTTTCCCGCGGCTTTCATGACTCAAAAGGTGGTAGTGCCTCCAAATGAGACTCATCATCGGGTTTCACATGCGAAAATGCAATGCCTACACCCACACGCCCAAGCCCACTTTAAAACACCTATTTAACACATGGTGAAATCAAAACAAATCTAAAAATCACATTACCAAATTAAAATAAACATTAAATCAATCCAATATATTAACTTCCTAACTAAAACAAAATCACATACTAAATTAAAAAGATGTCATTGCCTAATTAAAATCCCAATATAAAAAAATTAAAGATATTGACTTCCTAATCTAAACCAAATTTGTCCCCCCCTCAATCTTTGACTTCCTTTCTTGCTCAACACTAAAATCCCTTTCTTGTGAGACAAGGTGAATCCCTAGCCATTCTCTATATAAAACAACCCTACCAAGACATGATTCCCCTAGCTCATACGCAGACTTACACGAAAATCACAACACCAAGAGCCCTAGCCACTCACGGCAATAGCAAGAAGAACATAACAAATAATCTCTTTATCTCCCACTCCACAACCGAAAACAGCAAGCCCCTAAACCTCCACACATCACCAAAATAACCCCCAAACAGCAGCCTCTTTCCACCCAAATAGCAGCCCCTACACCTCCTAAAACACGCCTGAACAGTAGCCAAAATCACCCCTTAAAACAGCAGCTAAATCCTATTAAAACAGTCCCTAAAATCCTCAAAACAGTAACATAAAAACTGCATTTATAATCCTTAAAATAATCACACAAGACTGCACTAAGAACCCACAAAAAAAAATCGAAACAGTCCGTTGAAACGCCAAAACAGTGACCAATAATTGAGCAGTGAAAACCGCGAGGAAACAGCAGCAAAACGGAGTCAAAACAGTAGCTTGAGCAGCAAAACAGCGAGGGTAAAACACAAACCAGTGAACCAGAAAAGTTACTGAGCGATAGCCCTTCCGACGGCCGTGAAACGCGAGTCCGAAAGTCGACATAAAAGGTTAGACCTGAGGGTATTTTTCACACTCGTTTCAGTTGTATTTTTATTATTTATTGAGTTCCGTTTGCATGATTGTTTTTTGAGTGAAGCATGTTGTGGCCCTTGAATAGATAGAAAGTGCATGAATTGTGAAATATTGTATGTTGTGGCCTTGGAATAAAATGAAAGATGTGTCAACTCTCGCGGTATATCGAATGGAAACCCGGACATAAATTTCATAGCCGATTCCGAATGGACGGTAGTATGATCTGTACTCGGGATACAACTCCACGTACCGCTTGAGTAAACGGCACCTTCTTTTGTTTTATGTTGCTTTGATTTATTTATTATTCGTTATTTAAATTCTGTAAGTTACTTGTTTATGCATGATGCGATCGAGGGCATGGGCTTAGTAAGTCAGATTAAAGGTCCCCTATTTGGAGGGGTTAAAATCCTTTACCACGATGTTTTGCCGCGCCGGTTGATGTGTGTTCGGTTGAATGCAAGATATGTTCAAATCGGGCATACCAAGTTTGATATGATTGCCTTTATTTTTGTATGTATCATACAATCGAGCGCATGGGCTTAGTAAGTCGGATTAAGGTCCCCTATTTGGAGGGGTTAAAATCCTTTACCATGATGCTTTGCCGCGCCGGTTGATGTGTGTTCGGTTGTTGTTGAATGTAAGATATGTTCAATCGGGCATACCAAGTTTGATGTGATTGCATTTATCTTTGTATGCATGATACGATCGAGTGCATGGGCTTAGTAAGTCGGATTAAATGTCCCATATTTGGAGGGGTTAAAATCCTTTACCACGATGCTTTGCCGCGTCGGTTGGTGTATATTCGATTGGATGTGAGATGAGTTCAATCGGATACGTGAGGTCCCACATTATGGATTTGTTTGTCTATGAATGTGTTGCATGCATCAGGTCTGGTTCCGTTCGAACGCGTTCTCGAACGCCACACGAACGCGAACCTTCTGTTTACCGTTCGAATGCTTTCTCGAACGCTACGCGAACGCGCACGTATTTTCTTAGTTTCATCATGCATCATGTCTGGTTCCATTCGAATGCGTTCTCGAACGCTATACGAACGTGAACCTTCTGTTTACCATTCGAACGCGTTATCAAACGCTACGCGAACGCGCACACATCTTCTTAATGTTTCATGTATCAGGTCTGGCTCCGTTCGAATGCGTTCTCGAACGCTATATGAACGCGAACCTTCTGTTTACCGTTCAAACGCATTCTCGAACGCTAGGCAAACGCGCACGCACTGAGCTGAGTTATTTTCATCAGATTTCGTACATAATTGCCCATAGTAGCTATTCTTTCATATGATAAACCTGATTGTTTCTATGCATTATGCAAGATTGTGTAAGTGTCGTTCATCTGTATTCCCCACATGTATGAGTATAATGTGTTTATTAACTTGTATGCTTGTCGTATGTTAATCTTTATGTATGCAAATTGAGACATAGATTACATGCTAATAGGCCATATGCAAATTCGGATATGTGTTACATGTAAATTTAGATGAACTTGTTGATGTATGCATGTGAATTTAGAAGCATGATACTCTTGGAAATAAGTGTTACTTAAACTTGATTAAATTATTACACAAATCCTTTCATTACAAGTGACATAAGTAAGGGACCATTCCGAACCCAAAGGTTTGAGGTCTTCCCTTGCGAGGGGTGAGTGCGGCCTTAAATCTCATTTTCCCGGTTCACACCGGGTGACGACTCCATTATTCTCTGGTTTAGTCCCCCGTGGCTACTCCGTACTCCCAACCGGGCCGCGAGCCCGGGACAGCATGTGTCGCCCCAGATCCTGTGTCCCACAGTCTTGCGACTCCACTGGGGATAGAGAATCGGCCCCGAAATATTATCTTGTAATGTTTGGATTTATGTTCTAATTGACCGTGTCTATAGTGGATAAAATGAGGGTTTAATCAAGGGCATCTTAAGGCTAGGTAATGGTTTGGTGTCTTTCTTCATTCACTACCTTCCTAGAAGGAAAAGCTGTGAAGGCACCTATATGGCCATCTACCCTTAGCCTATTGTGATGGACTAATTTGGAGGACTCGTTGTTTATTTCTGTCACCAAGCGATAAGAGCCTAAGAGGCTAGGGTACTTAAGAGAGCCTCGCTCCACCCTCCCTCTGGGGAATCTACAACGGGAAATCCATTTGACAGTCAGTCACACACCATAGCTCATTGGCACGTACCTTAGTGTATAAAAAAAGGTGCGCTCACTTGGTCGCTCGAACCCTTGATTGGGGAGACCTAGTTGTGGGCCATCCTTCGCCGGTGAGAGCCTTTGTCTACACTCTTGTGAACCCACCCATAGACCGGGTTTGTATGGTTAAAGTAACAATTATTTCCTTGAATATGTGCTTGTGGACCATCCTCATTTGGATGTAGTTGGACTATTGTCAGAAATGCGGACTTGCTGGGCCAATTAAACTGGGGCGAGTTCGTACCTTATGACCATTGGGCCCAAAGCTTCTGAAATGTTGATGGGCCATTCTGTAGAAATTATTGTTTTATGTTTGCATTATCTTTCTTTTATGCTTGTGTTTGGGAACATCCCCGTTTGGATCCATTTGGACCATTTGTCATGTGATATGGGCTTGTTGGGCCATTTAAACTGGGACAAAACGTATTTTATGACGATTGGGCCAAGGGCTTCTAAGTGTTGATGGGCCACTTTGTGCTTGTGTTCGGAACATTACCATTTGGATTTAGTTGGGCTCCTTGCCATGAGATGTGAACTTGTTGGGCCATTTAAACTGGGACGAGTTCACTCCTGTGACAGTTAGCCCAGAAGCTTCTAAAATGATAACGGGCCGATTTGTTTGAAAATTTTAGTTGATTTAGTATGTTATATATGTTACATGCATCTCATGCACCCCATGCATACATACATCATGTTAACCCTTGTGTTCTGAAAGCCATCATAGATTCCTGTTGGGTTAGGGAAAATGGAAGACTCACCAAAAGACCGGTAACAGATATGAGTACATCCGATAATGAGGTATCCCGGATAGATCAGTTGGAAAATGGTTTCGCCAAGATTACCGAACAGTTGCAAGCCTTGACCACTGCCATGGCAAATATGGATGTACCCCGTACTGGGGGAAATTCTGAGAATGTGAGGCGCGAGGAGCCTCCAAATGGGTTGGGGGATGATATCCCCACTTTTGATGATGACATGACAGAGCATGCAACATGCAGAGTGATTGGGTCTCAGGCAGAATTTCAGAAGCTTCGGGATCAAGTTGAAATAGTTACCCGCAAAATGAGGGGTAAACATGAAGAGTTGTTAGATTATGAGGCAATGACCTTCGGAGAACAGCTGCCAGCTCAGTTTAAAATGCCCGACATGGCCAAGTTTAATGGGAATGGAGACCCGAGAGTCCATCTGCAGCAATATGTCTCAGTCATGAGTTCAGTGGGCCTATCACAGCGCCAAGTCCAAAAGATGTTTGGGATGTCACTCGAGGGGGCACCTATGGTTTGGTATCATAGCCTTGAGAAGAAGGTTAAGGAAGATTGGAGGGAACTAGCTGATGCTTTTCTGAAGCAGTATGTTACAGACTTAGAAATTGACTTGTCACTCCGTGATTTGGAGAACACTAAGCAGAAGCCAGAGGAAAGTTTCAAAGAGTATGTGGATCGCTGGAGAAGCCAGCTTCTGAAAATGCAGACTCGGCCTTCAGAAAAAGACCAAATTAAGATGATTATCAAGGCCACAAAGCCCTCTATTTATGGTAAGCTGAGGAGGATGACCTCCATGATTACTGATTTCCGACAGTTGAGAGAGACTGTTATGGATATTGAAGAAGAGTAGGCTGAAAACAGGAAGTTTTATGGCCAGAATATAAGAACTTTTTGGGGGCATTTTGAGACTAAACCCGCTACTGCCGAGGTTGCTGCCATCAAGAACCGACATTTCTCTAACCTGGGGAAGCCGTTATCTAAGGTGCTTGAGAAGTTGAAGGGACAAGGACTCCTAAAACCCTTAGAGCCTAAACCACTTCCAGATCCTATACCACCCAACCTTGACCTAAGCCTGTATTGTCACTTCAATCAGAGGAGAGGCCACGAAACTGACAACTGCACCCGCCTTAGGCATGAAATCCAAAACCTCATCGATGCTCACAAAATACCCGACCCATAGAAAGAACAACCTAACACATATTGGAACCCCCTACCAAATTACCACTCCGTTCCACCACCCACTTACATGATCAACTCTGGATTGCTCGAAATTTTTGTCCTCCAAACCCTTAACCACCAAGCTTCTTACATGGAGATAGGGGATGATAGTGAAGAACCGTAGGTCAAGGAAGAAGGTAATGCTGCGAATGATGAAGTTATTCCTCCTAGTTTATTTGATCCTGCATTTTTAATATAGACATTGATTTGGTCTACCTGTTCGAACCATTTCTTAAATGATAATAAAGACGTTCATTTCGTTTACATGCCTGAGTCTCTCCCTCCAACCTGCAACATGAGTATATTTGAGAAAAGCATTCAACCATGGTACTATGAAATTCAGTGATGTTTAGAACACGGGGAATCTTCGGAAGCAACAACAGTACAGTCAGTTTCAGAAATGAATCAGTATCAGTTTAGGGGCTTAGGCTCACATCAGCATCAGTTTGGGGATGAGTCCCAGGGCCGAGACCCACATCAGTATCAACTTAGGGCCAAGGCCCACTTTAGTTTCAGTTTTGGGGATGAGTCCCAGGGCCGAGGCCCACATCAGTTACAGTTTGGGGATGAGTCCCAAGGCCGAGGCCCACATCAGTATCAGCTTGGGGCGAGGCCCACATCAGTATTAGCTTGGGGCGAGGCCCACATCAATATCAGCCCAGGGCCGAGGCCCACATCAATATCAGTTTGGGGCTGAGGCCCACATCAGTATCAGTCTGGGGCTGAGGCCCATATCAGTATCAGTTAGGGCCGAGGCCCACATCAATATTAGTCTGGGGCTGAGGCCCACATCAGTATCAGTCTGGCGGCGAGGCCCATATCAGCAGTATCAGTCTGGGGGCGAGGCCCATATCAGCAGTATCAGTCTGGGGCGAGTCCCATATCAGTATCAGTTGGGGGTGAGGCCCACATCAGTATCAGTCTGGGGGCGAGGCCCATATCAGCAGTATCAGTCTTGGGGCGAGGCCCATATCAGTATCAGTCTGGGGGCGAGGCCCATATCAGTATCAGTCTGGGGGTGAGGCCCATATCAGTATCAGTTGGGGGTGAGGCCCACATCAGTATCAGCTGGGGGCGAGGCCCATATCAGTATCAGTTTGGGGAGATGCCCATATCAGTCTCGGTCTGGGGGCGAGGCCCATATCATCATCACTTTGAGGATGAGTCCCAGGGCCGAGGCCCATATCAGTATCAGTTTAGGGCCAAGGCCCATATCAGTTACAGTTCGGGGATGAGTCCCAGGGCCGAGGCCCACATCAGTATCATCTTGGGCGAGGCCCACATCAGCATCAGTTTAGGGCCGAGGCCCACATCAATATCAGCCCAGGGCCAAGGCCCACATCAGTATCACTCTGGTGCTGAGGCCCATATCAGTATCAGTTAGGGCCGAGGCCCACATCAGTATTAGCCTAGGGCGAGGCCCACATCAGCATCAGTTTAGGGCCGAGGCCCACATCAATATCAGTTTATGACTGAGGCCCGCATCAATATCAGTTTAGGGCCGAGGCCCACATCAATATCAACTTGGGGGCGAGGCCCACATCAGTATCAGCATCAGTTTATGGGCTGAGGCCCACATCAGTTTCAGTTTTAGGGATGAGTCCCAGGGCCGAGGCCCATATCAGTTTTAGTTTAGGGATGAGTCCCAAGGGCGAGCCCACATCAGCATCAGTTTGGCCGAGAATGGCACTCCGAAAGTGGAGTATGGTTCGAAAATGGACTACTATCACATCTCGCCGAAAATGGCACTCCGAAAGTGGAACATGGTTCGAAAATGGACTACTTTCACATCTCGCCGAAAGTGGCACTCCAAAAATGGAGCACGGTTCGGAAATGGACCAATGAAGGCCTAACCCATCAGAATATGATACATAGACATGCATACATATCACATACATACAATGTTTGTTTTGTGTTCGCAGGTTTGTAGCGGAAAAGACCATCTCATCAAATAACGGTTCAAAAATGAGCCACATTCTTGCACAGCACGGTTCAGAAATAGACCGCTACCACAACAGATGCCGAAAATGGCGCCCCAAAATGGAGCACACATAGCAGACGCCGAAAATGGCACTCCAAAATGGAGCACTCACAACAGACACCGAAAATGGCACTCCAAAATGGAGCACTCACAACAGATGCCGAAAATGGCGCTCCAAAATGGGGCAAACACAGCAAACGCCGAAAATGGCACTCCAAAAATGGAGCACCCACAACAGATGCCGAAAATGGCGTTCCAAAATGGAGCACTCACAACAGACGCCGAAAATGGCACTCCAAAATGGAGCACTCACAACAGATGCCGAAAATGGCGTTCCAAAATGGAGCACACACAGCAAAGGCCGAAAATGGCGTTCCAAAATTGAACACACACAGCAAATGCCGGAAATGGCGCTCCAAAATGGAACACACACACACAAAAGATGCCGAAAATCGCGCTCTAAAAATGGAGCATGGTTCGGGAATGAACCAGGGGTCGCAGCACCTCACCACCAAATCAACTCAACTCAACACATGGTAAGTCAAGTGGCAGCTGGCGAGCCAGGTAAGTGAAAATGCATTGCATAACTTTGATAGGATTGTCACTGTTACACATTACACAAGTCCCATCAAAGTGGGGGCGACTGTAGGCTCTGCATTTTTGCATATAAGTCCCTATGATGAGTCTCATTTGGAGACACTACCTTTTAAGACACGGAGGTCACGGAAAACGGACATCGGAATGGGAAATTCAGAATAAACAAGGTTCACTGTTTTTGTTCGTGCTGCGTTCGTGTATAGGTTCGAACGCCAAACAGATTTCGGGCATTCGTACCGCGTTCGAGGAGGCGTTCGAACGGTGTCGGTAATTCTGGTTTTTCTGCTAGCCTCACATTAAGCCCAATTCGCCCAAGCCTTGGCCCACGCCCAAGCCCACTTAAAACACATATTTAACACATGGTGAAATCAAAACAAATCTAAAAATCACATACCAAATTAAAATAAACATTAAAATCAATCCAATATATTAACTTCCTAACTAAACAAAATCACATACTAAATTAAAAAGATGTCATGCCTAATTAAAATAAATTATAAAAAATTAAAGATATTGACTTCCTAATCTAAACCAAATTTGTCCCCCCTCAATCTTTGACTTTCCTTGCTCAACACTAAATCAAATCCCTTCCTTGTGAGACAAGGTGAATCCCTAGCCATTCTCTATATAAACAACCCCTAACCAAGACATGATTCCCCTAGCTCATACACAAGACTTACACGAAAATCACAACACCAAGAGCCCTTGCCACTCACGGCAATAGCAAGAAGAAAAACACAAATAATTCTCTTTATCTCCCCCACTCCACAACCGAAAACAGCAGCCCCTAAACCTCCACACATCACCAAAAATACCCCCCAAACAGCAGCCTCTTTCCACCGAAAACAGCAGCCCCTACACCTCCTAAAACACGCCTGAACAGTAGCCAAAATCACCCCTAAAACAGCAGCTAAATCCTATTAAAACAGTCCCTAAAATCCTCAAAATAGTAACATAAAAACTGCATTTATAATCCTTAAAATAATCACACAAGACTGCACTAAAAACCCACAAAAAAAACACTCGAAACAGTCCGTTGAAACGCCAAAACAGTGACCAATAATTGAGCAGTGAAACCGCGAGGAAACAGCAGCAAAACGGAGTCAAAACAGTAGCTTGAGCAGCAAAACAGCGAGGTAAAACACAAACCAGTGAACCAGAAAAGTTACTGAGCGATAGCCATTCCGACGGCCGTGAAACGCGAGTCCGAAAGTCGACATAAAAGGTTAGACCTGAGGGTATTTTTCACACTCGTTTTCAGTTGTATTTTTATTATTTATTGAGTTCCGTTTGCATGATTGTTTTTTGAGTGAAGCATGTTGTGGCCCTTGAATAGATAGAAAGTGCATGAATTGTGAAATATTGTATGTTGTGGCCTTGGAATAAAATGAAAGATGTGTCAACTCTCGCAGTATATCGGATGGAAACCCGGACATAAATTTCATAGCCGATTCCGAATGGACGGTAGTATGATCTGTACTCGGGATACAACTCCACGTACCGCTTGAGTAAACGGCACCTTCTTTTGTTTTATGTTGCTTTGATTTATTTATTATTCGTTATTTAAATTCTGTAAGTTACTTGTTTATGCATGAATGTGTTACATGCATCAGGTCTGGTTCCGTTCGAACGCGTTCTCGAACGCCACACGAACGCGAACCTTCTGTTTACCGTTCGAACGCGTTCTCGAACACTACGCGAACGTGCACGCATTTTCTTAGTTTCATCATGCAACATGTCTGGTTCCGTTCGAACACATTCTCGAACGCTATACGAACGTGAACCTTCTGTTTACCGTTCGAACGCGTTATCAAACGCTACGCGAACGCGCACACATCTTCTTAGTGTTTCATGCATCAGGTCTGGCTCGGTTCGAACGCGTTCTCGAACGCTATACGAACGCGAACCTTCTGTTTACCGTTCGAACGCTTTCTCGAACGCTACGCAAACGCGCACGCACTGAGCTGAGTTATTTTCATCAGATTTCGTACATAATTGCCCCTAGTAGCTATTCTTTCATATGATAAACCTAATTGTTTCTATGCATTATGCAAGATTGTGTAAGTGTCGTTCATCTGTATTCCCCACATGTATGAGTATAATGTGTTTATTAACTTGTATGCTTGCCGTATGTTAATCTTTATGTATGCAAATTGAGATATAGATTACATGCTAATAGGCCGTATGCAAATTCAGATATGTGTTACATGTAAATTTAGATGAACTTGTTGATGTATGCATGTGAATTTAGAAGCATGATACTCTTGGAAATAAGTGTTACTTAAACTTGATTAAATTATTACACAAATCCTTTCATTACAAGTGACATAAGTAAGGGACCGTTCCGAACCCAACGGTTTGAGGTCTTCCCTTACGAGGGGTGAGTGCGGCCTTAAATCTCATTTTCCCGGTTCACACCGGGTGGCGACTCCATTATTCTCCGGTTTAGTCCCCCGTGGCTACTCCGTACTCCGAACCGGGCCGCGAGCCCAGGACAGCATGCGTCGCCCCAGATCCTGTGTCCCACAGTAGGATATCATATAGCGACAATAATATTGAAGTATCTTACATGATTCGTATTCTAATTAAGTTACCTATAAAGATTATCGCATGAACCACAAATTCCTTTAGCGAAGTGAAATAATGATGGCGGGACTCTAAATAGGTGAGTGGACACTCTTTCCTTGAGTTGATTTTTCATTGTATTGTTTTTAAATATCAGACTTACTTTTCCGCATTTAAGGCGCTAGCCAAGTTTACCTTTGTTACAGATTGCAAGATCTGTTATAGATTGTAATACCCTAATTAATGTAGATTCCTAATTAGGTTATTACAATCTGTAACAGATCTTGCAATCTGTAACATGTAACACTCCCCCTCAAGCTGGAGCATAAATGTTAATCATGCCCAGCTTGTTACAAAGATAATCAACCCGGGCCCCATTTAAAGCTTTATTGAGAAGATCTCCTAATTGTTCTCCTGTCTTCACGTATCCCGTGGAAATCAAACCTTGTTGTATTTTTTCTCGAACGAAATGGAAGTCGATCTCAATATGCTTAGTTCGTTCATGAAATACATTATTCGTGCAATATAGAGGGCAGCTTGGTTATCACACCATAACTTAGCTGGCATTGTAATCTTGAGACCCACCTTAGTTAAGAGTTGATAGATCCATATAATCTCACATACAGAGTGTGCCATAGCCCGATATTCTGATTCTGTACTCGAATGTGATACAACGTTCTGCTTCTTACTCTTCCATGCAACCAAATTCCCTCCAATAAAAACACAATAGCCTGATGTAGATCTTCTGTCTATCTTTGAACCTGCCCAATCAGCATCTGAGAAGCACTCAATATGAGTGTGTCCATGATTCGTATATAAAATACCACGTCCAGGAGCCCATTTCAAGTAACACAAAATCTGTTCTACTATCCAGTGATGAACTATTGGTGACGACATAAATTGACTCACAATGCTAACTGAATACGCAATATCAGGACGAGTCACAGTAAGATAATTCAACTTCCCAACCAATCACCTATACTTCTCCGGATCTTCAATAGTTCATCCTCCTTTGTACGTAACACATCAGGAGGTATCGGGCTACGATATGGTGTAAGTTGCACATTGGGAATCATCAGAGTACTTGATGGTTTTGCCCCTAATTTTCTTGTTTCAGTCAATAAGTCAAGCACATACTTCCTCTGATAAAGGAAAATGCCTTTGTTGCTTCTTGTAACTTCAACGCCTAAGAAATACTTTAGCAACCCTAAGTCTTTAGTGTGAAACTGAGTATGAAGAAAAGATTCAGAGATGAGATTCCCATACTATCGCTTCCAGTGATTACAATGTCATCAACATATACAACTAGTACAATGATCCCACCGCCCGTTTGCCTATAAAAGACTGAATTATCAGACGTACATTTCAGCATTCCAAACTTTTCAACTGCCTGACTAAACTTGCCAAACCAAGCTCGAGGACTCTGTTTTAAACCATACAGAGACTTGTGAAGACGACAGACCTTCCCAGACTCCCCCTGAGCAACAAACCCTGGAGGTTGCTCGAGATAAACTTCCTCATGGAGATCACCGTGCAGGAAGGCATTCTTGATATCAAGTTGATACAAAGGCCAATTATGGGTAGCTGCCAAATAGATAAACAACCTGACAGAAGTTAATTTAGCAACAAGAGAGAAAGTGTCAGCATAATCCACACCAAAAGTTTGAGCATAGCCTTTAGCAACCAGACGGCCCTTTAATCGAGCTACTGATCCATCAGGATTGACCTTAACTGTGAACACCCATTTGCATCCAATAGGTCGTTTCCCTGGAGGTAAATCATCCAAGGTCCAAGTACCATTGTCTTCCAAGGCATTAATTTCCTCCAGCTTGGCATTTCTCCATCCAGGATGAGACAAGGCTTCACAAACAGTTTTAGGAATAATGATAGAATCAAATGATGCAATAAAGGAATAAGAAGATGGTGACAATTGATGATAAGACACAAAAGAGGAAACATGATAAGTACAGTGGCGCTTACCTTTGCGGAGGGCGATAGGAAGATCATCACCGGATACATGATCAGATGTTGAAGAAGCTGGTGCAGGACATGGATCAGGAGGGTGTTGGCGTCTTGAATAGACCTGAAGAATAGGGGGCTTGTCGGGAGCCGGGTCAGAAACTGGTGTGGATGAAGTGATAGTGTAGATGAGCCAATCATCATCCTCCCCCTAATGGGTTGAGATAGATGGAGAGAAATACGGTTTTTCTTCCGAAAAAGTGACATCAGAAGAGATGAGGTATTTATGAAGGTCAGGATAATAACACCTATATCCTTTTTGCAAACGAGAATATCCAAGAAATATACACTTTAATGATCTGGATCTAATTTTATGATATGTGGACGAACATCGCGAACAAAACAAGTACTACCAAATATCCTGGGTTCAATAGGAAACAATGATTTGGTAGGAAATAGGATACTATGAGGAGTCTCACCACGAAGAATTGAGGAAGGCATGCGATTAATCAAAAAACATGCCGTGGAAACTGCATCAGCCCAAAATATTTTAGGAACCTGCATTTGGAATAAAAAAGCTTTTGCTGTTGCAAGGAGATGTATGTTCTTTCGCTCGGCTACTCCATTTTGGGATGGGGTATTGACACAAGATGTTTGGTGAAGAATCTCATTCTGAACCATATAAGTCTGAAAAGAAGCTGACAAATATTCTTTGGCATTATCACTACGTAATGTATGGACCGAAACATTAAATTGAGTTTTAACCTCAACACAGAAAGCACAAAAATGAGTAAACACCTCTGAACGACTTTTCATTAGATATAACCAAGTCATACACCAATAATCATCAATAAATGTTACAAAGTAATAAAACCCAGCTTTAGACAGGACTGGACAAGGACCCCAAATATCAGAATGAACTAATTCAAAAGGAAAACTGGCTCTTTTATTGACTCTTGGACTTGAACTAAGACGATGGTGTTTCGCAAACTGACACGACTCACAATCTAAGGAAGATAACCGACTGAACTGTGGACACAACTTCTTAAGCAAAGGAAGATATGGATTCCCCAACCGACAATGCGCCTGAAATGGAGATGTAACTCCTGAGCAAGCAACAGATCTAGGTATCTGGGTGTCAAGAATGTAGAGGCCTCCTGACTCATGTCCTTTACCAATAATCTTCTTCGTTATAAAATCCTGAAATAAGCAATGATCAGGAAAGAATGAGATACAACAATTAAGTGTGCGGGTAATCTAACTGACAGAAAGCAAATTAAAAGATAATTGAGGTAAATGAAGAACATATGTTAAAGGAAGCAGTGAGGTTGGATTAGCTGTGCCAGACCCAAGAATAGAATATGGGGACCCATCCGCGAAAGTGACATTAGATAGGGACTTATGCGATTGAAAAGTAGAAAGGAGACTAGAGTTACCTTTCATATGATCTGTGGCACCAGAATCAATAACCCATTTGGAGGAGGTGGAAACAAGACATGCACTAGATTTACCTGAATCAGCAATAGCACTAACATGAGTGGAGGAAGAGTTCAATGATTCCTGGTACTGAGAGAACTTGGCAAATTCATCTGCAGAGATAAGTACAGACTTATCGGATGCATCAGTAGCGGATGCCACATGAGCTGAGTGAGCTTTTTGATTTTTGTTGTGGAGTTTCCTGCAATCTTTCTTCATATGGCCTGGCTTATGACAATAACGACACACAATTCCACTTGGATGTGATGCATGGGATTCAAAAGTATTGGTTCCATCACCCCGGTGATAAGAGCGTCCAGGCTCATAATTTTGGCTAACAAGAGCACTATTGTACTGAATATGCGGAGTGCTTTCTGTGCGAAGTATTATGCTAAATACATCATGTAAAGAGGAAATCTCAGAACTCGAGAGTATCTGAGACTTTGCAGTTTCAAGTTCAGAAGGGAGACCGCCTAGAAAGCTAATAATTTCCATCTGTTCCCGTTGACTTTGTTGAACTTTCACATAAGGACTAAATGACAGTAACATAGTAAGCTCTTCATAAGTTTTCTTAAAATCCATAAAATAAGTAGTAAGAGACCGATCTTACTTTTCTGCACGATAAAAAGCTTTGCATACTTCATAAATTCGGGAAATATTCCATTTCCCTTAATATAAAAATTCAAGATAATCTAACAATTCCTTGACATACTCACAATGATTAATCAAACCAATGACCTCACTATCAATAGAATTACGAATCTGTAAAAATAACCGAGCATCCTCCAGTAGCCATGTCTGTCTGGACTCATCATTAGGTGGATCATTGGTCATATGATGGTCCTTATCAATACTCCGTAAGTACAAACGAATAGTCTTACTCCAATCCATATAATTAGAGCCATGAAGCTTGTGTTCCGTAATTTTAGACATTACCGAAATCACATCAGAAACAGTTACTGTCTTTTTGTCACTCATAGCTCAACACACACAAAAAATAAATACTGAAATTGAAATAATAGATCAAGCAGAAAATGAGAAACCAGAGGCTGCAGATCGACAGAAAAGGTGAATAACAGTGAGCAACAGAATCTGATGTGTGAGAGCGACAAAACTGAGAGGGTATGACCTCGATCAAGCACAGAAAGGCCGAACTGGCAGGGACAAGTCGGACGACGATGATCGAAGATGACGACGACGACAGACGCGCCCTCACGCGCTGGCGCGTGGTTCTGCGTTGATTCTTCTACTGGCGCGTGTGGCTCACGCGCAGCTGTTCTGGTCACCGGATTTCGTGCGAAGGCCAAACTCGTGGTGGCGCTCCTCCCTAGGCCGGCGGTGACTATAGACGACCCTCCGGAGATGGTGGCCCAAACCAGGATGAAACCTTAAACCCTAATCTGCCAAAAAGAAAAAAAAATGCAGACAACCCAAATTGGAAATTTGGTTTCCAGATCCAGAATCCTTTACAAAAGCTCTGATACCATGTAAAAGATAATGAGAAAGAATTCAATCTATTCAATAGCTCTTGGTTACATATTTATATACATATGCTATATGCTAATAAGGAAAGCTAAATGCTAATAAGGAAAGTATCCTAATTAGGAATCTACACTAATTAGGTTGTTACAATAACAGATCTTGCAATCTGTAACAACCTTCAAATTGTATTTTGAAAAAGAATGTTTTGAGAAATTATTTAGAAAAGTGATGATTACAAAAGCATTATTTTATGTTTTCGTGGCATGAACTTGACACAGATTTCAGGGCTTAGGGGACGACAATACGTAACGCCCATAGACCCTAGTTTCAGGGACAAGTAGTGGCATGCTTTGAGGACGACGATACGTAACGCCCCAATGTCATGGATTTTCACTCATGGCTCTAGTTAGGCGTATGGGGGGACGATGATACGTAACGTCCCAATGCTTCAGGTTTTCAGCAGACATTCAAAAACAGTTTTTCAGAATTAGATTTTCAGAGACAAACTGACAGAAAAGATAGTTTTAAGAAAGAGCTTTAATAAGAAACTGTTTTGTGAGGATTTCAGAGAATTACAAATAAGAAGTAGTTTTCAGAAGAAAAAAAAAATTCAGAAAGAAAATTGTATTTCAGAAAATGAAAGAGATTTCAGAAAAAATGATTTGAGATGAATTTGGTTTTAAAACCTTGGATTTTCAAGAAGTATTTTAGTGACTATTTAAGAAATTTTTAACTTTTTTACTAAATTTTGATAGACAATTGATAATATACTAAAAAAAATTATATAAAAAATAAATGAAAGATAAAAATAAAATTTGTCCAATAGTAAAATTATTTTTATCTTATATAATGAAATTATTTTTTGTAATTTATAGTGTTTATGTATAATTTTTTGTGTAATTTATTGAATGAGTCTGATTACTTGTGGAGAAATATCTTTGCCTTGATGCTCGAGCTCTCTGACACCAGTACAATAGAATAGGATAACAATTACAAATTGAAATATTGAATAAGGGTTAAAGACCTTTTTGTCAGAGTTGAAAATGGAAATGTAGAGGCATGTGGTGGACATATTCCATGTTCACACCATTGGCATGAATAATGTCAAATTATAAATTGTATTTTATAACAAATCTTTTTCAATATCACAAGTATGACATTTATATGGCACGTGTATTAAATAATTGGTGTATGGCAAAGTCTTTTCAGGTTTATTATTATTCTTATTTCTTTAATTTATTTTCTTACACATACCAAAACCAAATGTTGCATAATTTACAACATTTAAAATAAAAAAGTGAAACTGGTTACAAAAATTTGGAGATCGACACATGCAACTATTGCGTCGTCATAGACCTGCTCCTTGATAATATTATGAAAATTTAAAATAAAAATTGAAACTTGTAACAAAATTTTGAAGAGTTGAGTCGTACAATTATTACGTAGTCATAGACATTTATTTTAATTATTACAATTCAAATACATATATTGTATACGGAAATTCTAATTTTATATATATATATATATATATATATTATAATATTATTTAAAAACCTATCGAAACATATCTTAAAATTTTTATTCTCTAACTACCAAAGAAAATTTGAATGTCCATAGACTCGAATCCAGACATAAATTATGAATGGACTACAGGTTCATTGCCACGTCGTCATAGACCTCCAACTTGATAATATTATCAAAACTGTGCATCCTATCAAAAAGTGACAAACATTTTTTTTTGGTTGAAAAGTCAAATAATTTCAATCTTATCCGTTTGAGTTATTCATTATTTACCAAATTTGCATCGGGCCTCGGAAATATTGTTCTATGATAACTGGTAAGGGGCAGAAATTGTGATATTTAAGTCTCAATTAATTTGAGCGATTTGAACTGTTGATTTTTCAGGGGTTGTTGACCGATTAATTAATTGATTTTTGATTTTTAATTTTTAAAAAAATTATCTATTTTATTTTTTATTTTTTAATATTTTTTAGAGTTTCTATTGATAATTTTTTGGGGAAAAAAAATAATCCATTATGAATAATGAAAAATAGTGAGAATATATTTTGAATTAAAAGAATTATAATAGTATCATTAATTTATTATATTTTCTTAAATAACGATTAATTTTTCTATTTGTATTAAAATGACCTCTATTTATATTGGCTCAACTAAAAAATCTTAGAATAGTTTGTCTTTTTTCATCATAAAGGAATGTTTTTAGTGATTTTTGAAGGATTTTGAAAGATGAATTTTGAATTTTTTTCTCATCATAAGAAATATCTTGTAACATCCAAAAATTCGAAAACTCTTCCGGAAGGATTTTGTATTGCAGATCGGGTCTCAAATGAGACTATATCGGAGAAAAAGAGTTTAAGTGTTGAAATATAGCTCGAAATATTTTAAAATAGATATTTGATGTATTGGAAATCGCGTGACATGAAAGAATTGCTTACGCGATTTATGTATATTATTTTATACGGAGAAAATTTCTTATTTCGGCTATAAAGATAGCAACGAACTCCGATTAAGCTGATTCGTGAACCATCAGACTCATTTTTCCGAGACGAACATCTTCCGTGTTGAACATTTTTCGAAAATCACATCAAAGGGGCTTCAAAATAGCTGATTTCCGAAATTACCCTTCTAAGTATGGGCAATTTAGTAATTTTTGGAAGAATGGAACTATATATTACTGTTCATCTTTACAAAAAAAGAAAAAGAAGAACATGGAAGAAATACGAGAGAGAGAGAGAGAGAGAGAGAGAGGGAGAAAAGAGAGAAAGGAAGGTATGGCCTGCGCACGGCCGGTCGGCCACCTCCATGTTGGGGTCTAAACAGGGAGGCGCAGCAGAAGGAGCGCGGTTCGGGCGAAATCGTAGTTTAAAATTTTTAAACTTACAAATAAATTATTTAATATCAAATATTAATAATTTATTCATATTTTACATAAATATATTTATTCGATATCATATAACGACATAAATAATATAGAAACATCGCGAAACTTTTGCGAAAACGTTTTTCCGCAAAATAGCATAAAACGCGTTTTCGGCCGAACCGACCGACCAATGCTCATGGGGACTGCCCAGGTCAGCCCCAAAAACATTTGGACAGTTCGTGGGCTGCCCGAACAGTGTCAAGTTCACTGTTTGGGCAGCCGTTACCCGGTAACGTTGTTTTTCACCGTTTTCGCGTATTTTCACTCCGAAACAATTTTCGATAAATATTTTTCTTAGGCAATTAAAATAAACTAATTTATTATAATTACTCAATAAATAAAAAACTGAATTTTTATCTGAAAAATCAGATTTATCATTAATTGCTTTGAGACCCCAATACTTTGCAAATTAATCATTTTGGTCATTAAATATTCAAATACATATTTAATTGATTCCAAATCAATCCCAAAATAATTTATACAATTTGCAACATAATCCAGAAACTTTTCCAGAAATTCGAAACTGCCCAGTAATTTTCCAGAATTATGAAAACAGCCCAGAATTTCTATTAATTGCAATTTGGCCCAATTTGTTCAAAACACATCAAGATCAAATTCAATCAATCCAAAATTTTACATACATCAAATATACATCAAATTATAACATTTATATGAAAAGCCCCAAAATGTGAGTGGGTTAAGAACCCTAATTTCACAAATTACTCAAATTGGGCAATTTACATTAAATTGACAAAATTCGATAATTTAATCATTCAATTACCACACCAATCAAGTCTCACCATCATGAAATTAATCAAGAACAATTCTAGGTTAATTATGAATGACTAATCAACTCTAGAATGACAACTTTAATTTCTAATTAATTTATTTAAGCTTAATTACACTAATAAGCTCATAAATTAATCATACATGCATAACATCCTCAAACAAGCTTCCAACAAATTTAATTACAAACTTAAAGAGTAGAGAAACAAACTGAACAACACAATTTGAAGTTAAGAATAATAGAAATATTTTATATGTAAAGAAAGTGTAAGAAACTTACAAAAAAAAATCCAATTTTTGGCTTTGTTCTTCATTTATTTCTTCAATTTTCTCTCAACTCTCTTTTGTAAAATATTGTTGATGTTGTCTTAGTATGAAAAATAAATCAAAACAATTTTGATATACAAATTCACTAATTTCGAAATTATTGATAGCAAAAATAAATAACAATTATTTTTTTTTTGTTCAAAAATCATTGGCACACATTTTGCAAAATTAAAGTTAACACTTTATCTTTAATAAAGCAAACAAAATGTGTTTCAATGGTTTCATGCCATTTCCAAGCTTAATCATTAAAAACGATATTTACTTTATTAATTAATTTAATTATTTAACAATTAATTAATTAATTAATTAAATATAAATATCTTAAATATATGTATTATATTTACTTTAAATATCTCAAATACATATATTAATGATATATGTCAAATATCACAAATTGATATTTTATTAATGTGTATTTAATAAAATCAAGTATTAAATACAAATACACATTTATTCGGAAATGACCGTTAGGTCCCGATCGCATGTATTTTTCGTTTAACCATTAAACGAGTTATAAATAATCAGAATTATTCATAACAGTTGCTCTAGTACTCTACGAGTATATTTCATTAGTGAGACTCTCTAGATTTAGGCATATCCGTCACGAAATCCAATTTCGTGTCCATAATTCACCCACCCGTAAATTATGACGACCACGGATAAACTCACTGAATCATACAGGTCGAGGTCACTGCATACGTATAATCCCTCCGTCACAGATATCCGGATTATCCCAGAGATATAGATATAAACGTCAAATCTCTATAGGAATAATCTCGTCGACGTATCAATTAGCAATCTCTAAATAACATTCGGAACTCTCTTCCGAATTATACTATGGCCATAGATTTAATAGATTGCTAATCACAAATGGACTACCCATGCTCTGTACACAGAACTGACGGATATTTTCTTGATACACACAGGATATCATGATTATGAGTCCACACCCAACGAACAGACGGAGGTCTGATCTAAATTGATCGGTGACGTGACTGCCATCTAAGTGTGGAGGATAACTCATATATCCACAGTGGTATCTCAAGTCAAAGAATCACTATGCTACTCAACCCGAGAAGATTCCTATTGACGTTGTTGTTCCATCTATTTGGAAATCTTCGGTGAGTCATTCAGTGTATATCAAATAAACACCTACACGTCTATACGAGTCTCCCAAGACTCATGGTTCATTGGGATAAACCATCAGACCAAGTCCGATATATGACATGTACTGGTCTCAACGGATTTTACTAATCGACCCGTGTCAGTAAATCTTGACCAGGAACTTAATTTAAGGATATACAACTTATAGTGACACTTCCCAATGTCAATTACAAACTATGTTGTAACTGCGCACTACGTTGTAAATCCTAGGGTCTTTATCTAATATATATATATATATATATATATATATCACTAAACTAGATTTAGTTTCACTTTAATCAATCTAATCGAAATTAGATCGAATACGTATATAAAAGACAAGAGGTGCTTCAATTAAATTAGTAATATTATGGAAAAATGTATTGCTCGTATTCATGAATCGAACATAAATACGATCGGGATTGGCCCTCAGAGCACCAACCCTAAAAATTTCTCCCATTAAGTCTCTTAGTTTTATATCTTATATAAAATTTTATATCAAATATAATAGAGACTATTCCCAATGTTTTAAATGAGAAAATAAGACTGAGGTAAACCTATTTACCTCATAAATATCTCATTATTACATTAATAATGATTATGTCATTATGATGAAAAATACTAGAAAGAAATTTGTACGCTCCCACTGACCCTTCTATCCCATATGTATTCTCTATCCTTTGATAAAATCAGAAAATCTGGCTGATATCAAAATTAGAAAACACAAATTTCCAGAAAGCTCATCCGAGTCTACAATAGGCTCTATAAGATAATATATTAAATTGTAATCTTAGCTTAATACAAACTCCAGGGCCATTCCAAAACGAACTCTTCAAACTAAGAAATCACAATGGATCTCTTATCTGAAGAAACCATTCAGAAACGCCACTTTGTATTCTTTTAGCTAAAATATACAATTTAGTATCATCATTAACCAACAGATCTTAAATTATTCAATCAGTGCGACCAGAGACAAGTTTCCTCTGAATCTACAATAGATTGTTGAGTACAACTTTTCTCACCGTCATACTATAAAGGTCAAACTTTTAATAAGCTCACTGTGCTTTTGCTGTGTAAACCATTTGCAGATATTATGAACGATTCATAATAAAAGCTCAATCAAATTCCAAACTTGATCGTAGTAAGCTATGAACAATCTAAGATCTATGGTCTAATACTAATTTCCGGATTCGATATCAAATATCGCTCCCATTATAAGTTATAGGATAATTTTCTTCAATAAGAAAACAACAGAACCATTAAGTATCTAATACTTTGCGAATGATTCTGACATCCTATAGCACTTATATGGAAGTAATAAAAGGGTAATTTCATCTTATTAATTATGTTGTTCCATTTATAGTTTATCACCGTATGTGACTTCAATAAGTCAAGTCTTTTCTACAATAGTCAACATCCAATGTTACACACTAAGTAATAAATAATTTTATTACTCGAGATCGTAGAAAAGATATTCTATCAAATAGAATATAATATTCTATTAAATAAAATAAATGATAAACTTCTACTCGTACCTCATAGGCGCAAGTAATATCAATTATATAACAATTATACAAAAGATAGATTCAAATCTCAAACTTTTCAAGATTCGAATTTTCTACTTATATATATCATATATGTAACTGTAGAAACAAAAGGAACATTAATTAAAATGATGAATTAGTGTTACTGGAGCATAACCCCAAGAGTATTGAAACCAATTCGGTAACTCTCAATATCAAACGAATCAAATCATATAAGATTCAATTTCTTCCATCAATCAATTCCATCAATATGGAATCGTGGAATAATTATATTGAAGTCAGAATTATATTCTTCGAATAACCTTAGAACAAATTGTCATAATTTCATATGTTTGATCGTATCAAACATCTTTGAACAATTCAAAGATTCACGATGAATTTTAAAGATACAATTTTCAACACTTCAGATCGAATATCTTTGAACAAGTCACAATATTCTATCCGTGTTTCATCAGAAACATGTAACTAAGTCATGACAGTTTATTGACTAAGTTACGAAGTAAAGAAAACTACCTTAAGCAATTTACAATTCATTAAATTACATACATCCAATGTATCAGTTTAATAAATTTCTGGTCCAATGACAGTCATTGGTTAAATGAGATTTAGTCAATTTCCCGAATATAATATTCGTTAAATGGATAAGGATATGTGGTGTGATCTAATATCAGACCATCCTTTACTATATGGAATAAGCATCTAATACTTAAGTGATAAAATCTCATAAAATAATGTTCTAAGTTATTTACTTAACCGAATACTTTTCTTAATGTTTATCTATTCGTAAATGACACTACTAGTCATTTTAAAATATGTAACAACTGTTTGCATAGAAAAAGTAACTATCAAATAGTCGCAAGTTCTGATATCAAGTATCGAAACAATCATTCAACAATATTTTAAATAATTAGACGAGAGATCTGATATCCAATATGTACAGTTGTCGTATTATGAAAATCAATATTTTCTATACACAACTATATGCATCTTCTTTCTTTAGCTTTATTATTTACTTTCAAATTATATACAACATTTGTAAATAATCGAAAAATAAATAGTGTCTGACACGTGACCTCTGAATGTCACTAAAGCCAAGAAACGTCATTATTAGATAAACAAATACCTAATGAGGTTTTCTTAATGCCAGTGAAGAATCTCGAGACATGAACCAACTCATGTCAATCTTTACTGCATAAGAAACTATTGTGTCTAGAAGGATTATATCATTATCTATTCTAATATAGAACCTATTGTAGAAATCTACAACCATAATTGAAGTCAGAAAACATATATAAAATATGCATGCAGTGAATATAAGTTGAATTCTATCCAACAATAGAATAAGGAACAACATAAGCGACAATTTACATAATATTACACAGCGCATAAGTTAAGGATTTTTAACTTAGCAGTGTCTCCCACTACTTTACGTAATACTGTAATCCCCAACGGAAATGAGAATTCAATAATTAAATTGAATTCCATAATGGGAAGTGGACCCCATGAATATATTTCGACTCACAGCTTTGGCATGTTCTCGCCTACGTATATTCATTAGGTAGACAACTCATTGTCAATCACACTCAATGTGACTCCTAGGTTCGGTCCTGATCGTTTCTCGTTATGACAGCTTTGGCACGTTCACAAGGAGGAGTATCAAGGTTAAACTTGTCAATGACAAACTCAAGCTACCGATGTAGTCCTGACAGCTTTGGCACGGTCAAGATTTCCATTTTCACTTGAATTTGTCTCTTATCATATAAGTTCTACCGGTGCAAATGAACTACTTTCAACTATAACTGCACAGCTTTGGCACGTTACAACCATAGCATTATGAAAACATTTACATCCGTATTGACAAGGCGGACGAAGAAACAAGTATTCCTAATACTAGTCACTTTCTTAAAACCTTATTTAAATCGGGGATTTTCCAACAAAAGATGCTTTTACTTTAATTAATAAAATTAAATAAACACATACATGTATAAATAATAATTAAACTAAACATTGAATTTTAAAGGGCTATTCATATCGGGCATCCAGGATCAGACTCGCTCTGATACCATTTTTGTTGGGGTCTAAACAGGGAGGCGCAGCGGAAGGAGCGCGGTTCGGGCGAAATCATAGTTTAAAATTTTTAAACTTACGAATAAATTATTTAATATCAAATATTAATAATTTATTCATATTTCACATAAACATATTTATTCGATATCATATAACGACATTAATAATATAGAAACATCGCGAAACTTTTGCGAAAATGTTTTTCCGCAAAATAGCATAAAACACGTTTCCGGCCGAACCGACCGACCAATGCTCATGGGGACTGCCCAGGTCAGCCCCAAAAACATTTGGACAGTTCGTGGCCTGCCCGAACAGTGTCAAGTTCATTGTTTGGGCAGCCGTTACCCGGTAACGCCGTTTTTCGCCGTTTTCGCGTATTTTCACTCCGAAACAATTTCCGATAAATATTTTTCTTGGGCAATTAAAATAAACTAATTTATTATAATTACTCAATAAACAAAAACTGAATTTTTATCTGAAAAATCAGATTTATCATTAATTGCTTTGAGACCCCAATACTTTGCAAATTAATCATTTTGGTCCTTAAATATTCAAATACATATTTAATTGATTCCAAATCAATCCCAAAATAATTTATACAATTTGCAACATAATCCAGAAACTTTTTCAGAAATTCGAAACTACCCAGTAATTTTCCAGAATTACGAAAACAGCCCAGAATTTCTATTAATTGCAATTTGGCCCAATTTGTTCAAAACACATCAAGATCAAATCCAATCAATCCCAAATTTTACATACATCAAATATACATCAAATTAAAACATTTTCTATAGAAATAAACTGAACAACACAATTTGAAGTTAAGAATAATAGAAACATTTTCTATGTAGAAGAAAGTGTAAGAAACTTACAAAAAAAATCCAATATTTGACTTTGTTCTTCATTTCTTTCTTCAATTTTCTCTCAACTCTCTTTTACAAAATATTGTTGATGTTGTCTTAGTATGAAAAATAAATCAAAAAAATTTTGATATACAAATTTCACTAATTTCGAAATTATTGATAACAAAAATAAATAACAATTAATTTTTTTTTTGTTCAAAAATCATTGGCACACATTTTGCAAAATTAAAGTTAACACTTTATCTTTAATAAAGCAAACAAAATGTGTTCCAATGGTTTCATGCCATTTCCAAGCTTAATCATTAAAAAGATATTTACTTTATTAATTAATTTAATTATTTAACAATTAAATAATTAAATAATTAAATATAAATATCTAAATATATGTATTATATTTACTTTAAATATCTCAAATACATATATTAATGATATATGTCAAATATCACAAATTGATATTTTATTAATGTGTATTTAATAAAATCAAGTATTAAATAAAAATACACATTAATTCGGAAATGACTGTTAGGTCCCGATCGCATGTATTTTTCGTTTAACCATTAAACGAGTTATAAATAATCAGTATTATTCATAACAGTTGCCCTAGTGCTCTACGAGTATATTTAATTAGTGAGACTCTCTAGATTCAGGCATATCCGTCACGAAATCCATTTTCGTGTCCATAATTCACCCACCCGTAAATTATGACGACCACGGAAAAACTCACTGAATCATACAGGTCGAGGTCACTGCATACGTATAATCCCTCCGTCACAGGTATCCAGATTATCCCAGAGATATAGATATGAACGTCAAATCTCTATAGGAATAATCTCGTCGACGTATCAATTAGCAATCTCTAAATAACATTCGGAACTCTCTTCCGAAGTATACTATGGCCATAGATTTAATAGATTGCTAATCACAAATGGACTACATATGCTCTGTACACAGAATTGACGGATCCTTTCTTGATACACACAGGATATCATGAGCATGAGGCCACACCCAAGGAACATGCGGAGGTTTGATTTAAATAGATCGGTGACGTGACTGCCATCTAAGTGTGGAGGATAACTCATATCCACAGTGGTATCTCAAGTCAAAGAATCACTATGCTACTCAACCCGAGAAGATTCCTATTGACGTTGGTGTACCATCTATTAGGAAATCTTTGGTGAGTCGTTCAGTGTATATCAAATAAACACCTACACGTCTATACGAGTCTCCCAAGACTCATGGTTCATTGGGATAAACCATCAGACCATGTCCGATATACGACATGTACTATTCTCAACGGATTTTACTAACCGACCCGTGTCAGTAAATCTTGACCAGAAACTTAATTTAAGGATATACAACTTATAGTGACATTCCCCAATGTCAATTACAAACTATGTTGTAACTACGCACTACGTTGTAAATCCTAGGGTATTTGTCTAATATATATATATATATACATATCACTAAACTAGATTTAGTTTCAATCTAATCGAAATTAGATCGAATACGTATATAAAAGACAAGAGGTGCTTCCATTAAATTAGTAATATTATGGAAAAGGTATTGCTCGTATTCATGAATCGTACATAAATACAATCGAGATTGGCGCTCAAAGCACCAACCCCAACACTCCAGTGGTGCACGCCGGCACCGCCGGCTTTGTCTCCACCAGGCCAGCCACGTCGTGGCCGACGATTCCTCATTGGGCGGCCGGAGCAACGAGAAAGAGAATGAGAAAGTCACGGAAGTGGGTTGTCGATCCTGGCTCCTCGCTTCGTTTCACGACCCGAGCCACCCACCAAATTGAAGCTCTCGAAGAGTACTACAAGATGGCGGTGATGACTTTTCTGATCTGTGTTCGGTTGCATGCAAAACGAGGAGAGAAGCGGTGATGAACAGTAACGTCGAAGGAATAGTAGCTCCGTTCAGAATTCCGTTGATTCCAGCGCGTTTGTGGGATCGTTTGGAGTTCGTATATGCCTCGAAATCTTGGTAAGAGCTCTCGGTAAAAAGTCGTTAATTTCAAGTTTTCCGCTAAATATTCAAATGTTTCTAGTGGCTTCGTAAAGTAGCGTAATGATATAAATTGAATTATTTGAGCATGAGTATATAGAATATGTGTATAGGGTAGAATCCGAGAGAAATCAGAGCGAATATAATTGATCTGATATGTAAAGCGAGTTTCGGTAAAGTCGGGTTCGCATGTATATGTGCTTTGATGAATGTAATTAAGGATATAGGTTAATAATGATGATACGCTAGTATTTGAGTAATTCCATAAAGGTTCGGAGGGCTTATGTTCCTTCCATAGCGTTTTCGAAAGTTTTTCAGAAGATTTTTCAGAAACGTGTAAATTGCATATTTGAGCTACTGAATTGACTTAGAACAATGTTTAATGGTGTAATATAAGTATTGGATGTATTATGAGTAATGAAACTGAAAACGAATTTAATTTGGATTTTCTCGGACAGTTTGAGAGTTTATGCTATCAGTAAGTTTTCCATGATTAACGACCCTCACAGTCCGTATTTTATGTTACAGATAGGGAAAGAGAAATGATAGCATGGACACCAGGTAAGTATCTCACTATGAACTCGTTGTAGTAGACAGGTTACGATGATTGATTATGAGTTTAGATATGTATATAGATTGAAGGCTCATAAAAAAATAAGTAGCAGTAGTTATGGAGTTTTAGAAAGCATGATATAAGAGTTTCGAGAGGTACAGACAATGAGATTCGTAAAGAGTACGTATAGAAACAGATTGTCTGAAAGTATTCATAGTGTCGGGTTTCTAGATTGCAAGTTAGTATCAGCATGAAAAGTTAGCACAAGCTGTCGTTACATTTTTATAATTAAGCATGTCTTCTAGTAGAACATGTTTTTAGTACGAGTGATGTAAGAGTTTTGTAAAGAGTTTTAACTAAGTTTCCAGACCTCAGTTTAGTTTTGGTCAGAGTGTGGAATCAATGTATGAAATGTGTTTATGTTTAATGACACGTGCGAGCATTTTTCATATGGTTGAGTTTGTTGAAATGGGGTACGAGTCCATTTTTTTATGTATTGGATGAGTGAGATGTCACCAGCTCGTAATTGGGTGTGGTCGACTTTGCTGTTGTGTATATGGGTAATGACGTTGCATTGCATTGCATTTCATTCCATGACTTACATGATCATATGGTTGTTATAATGATACATATGCATTTTTGCATACCCAGAGGGAGACACAATGTTCATTGACAGATACAAACCAAAGACCAGGGGGACGGCGATGCGTAACACCCCTGGATCCTAGTTATTGTGAGTGGACCTCTTTTCTCAAACTAATTTTATTTACAGTATTGACATCAGAATTATTTTTGAGCATATAGGGCGTTAGCCAGAATTTTATTACAGTTACTTTTCAGATAATGATGATTTAGAAAATAAATATTTTTCAAAACATGAGTTTTATGTTTTTGAGGCATGGGAGAAAAACCTACCTCAGTATGTAACTTGATTCAGATAAGGAACTGACGGACATGACATGTGCACATGTAGAGGACTGGGGGGACGTCAATACGTAACACCCCTAGATCCTAGTTCAGGACTAGGGATGACAGATGCCCCTAGATCCTAGATTCAGAGCTTGGAGGGTAGCATAGATTCGCACCATCAGTTCTAGTTCAGTGGCTTGGGGGACGGCGATACGTAACGCCCCAAAGTCATGGATTTGCACTCCTGGCTCTAGTTAGACGTGTGGGGGGACATCGATACGTAAAGCCCCCATACGTCAGGTTTTCAGAGATAGAGGCCAGTTTTTCAAAAATAGTTTTCAGAGATCAATTTCAAAGATAGTTTTCAGAACAGATCTTTCAGATAAAGATTTTTCAGATACATATTTTTCAGAAAATGAATTTTCAGAAATAGATTTCAGAGATAGATTTACAGAAAATGATGGTTTATAAATGATTTTTCAAGAGAAATAATTTTTACGAGATTCTCAAAGTTTTACAGACAGAAAAGGATTTCCAGAAAAGTTTTAAATGAAGAAATTTGTTTTTAGACAAGAAAAGAATTTTCAGAATGATTGGCTTTTTAAAGATATTTTCTTTGATATGGAAGTTCAATGATATCCAGTTCTATTTGATAAGTAAATTCGTAGTATACTATGAGTATGTACTTGTATAAATTATATATCGAACTGCATGATCGGTTTGTGATATCAATGTAAAAGTTGAGTGTTGGGGGTTTACCACACTTAAAATGCAGTGGTGAAGATTCCAATGGATGGAATCAAGAGTCAGTACCTTATATTATAATGAGGTCTGAGGCTTTAGCTCAAAGTTTCAGTAAAAGTTTTACAACTCATAGTTAGTTAATGCTTATGTTTAGCCTACGTAATCTATATGAAGTAACCAACCATAGTTTAAGCTCATTAAACAACCGCGGGTTTGGGTTGGCCTTAGCCACGGGTTTGGGTGGTTTGGTACATAATAAGTTAGTTCCAGTTATGAGAAAATATGATGTTCTTAGTATATAAAGTATAGCTACAGTATGGAAAAAGAGTATGTACATACGTGGATGAATGCTTCTAGATTGGTGTATGAGAGATATCAGAATTCCGTAGATGTGAAATATAATGTGGAATCGAGCAGATAAGTTTACTACAGTGTTGCATTCAGTACAGTGAGTAAATTATCCAGGTATAACATAAGTAAACGACCATCAGGTAAGGATGTAATTTATAAGTTTGTGTACTTACACATATCTGAATTATATTTAAGTTCATATTGTTACTTGATAAATTTACATAAGACGTGAGTTTTACTCTGCTTATAGCTCACACCCCGACTGTTTGCTAGTTTTGCAGGTTCGCATTGGACTTACAGTGCTAGAAGATTCTAGAGACGCCTTCCAGACAGCGGATTACCCCGATGCAGCCAAGTCAGTCTTGAGTCGTTGAATGGTTCTAGGATGTGTTTGTGTAAGGTTTTTTATGGCGAAAATCTGGTAACACAGCAGAATAGTGGAAAATCAAAATGTAGGACACAGAAGTGGACGGCGCTGTTCCAGGCTCGGGGCCTGGTCGGGAGTACGGAGTAGCCCGCGGGGGACTAAACCGGAGAAATAAATGGAGTCGCCACCTAGTGTGAACTGGGAAATGATTTAAGGCCGCACTCACTCATCGCAAGGGAAGACCTCAAACCGTTGGGTTCAAAATGGTCTCTTACTTACGCCACTTGTAATGAATGGATTTGTGCAATAATCTAACCAAGTCTACGCAACAATAGCAAACATCTAAGTTCGCATACAACCTATATCTAAGTTTGCATATAACATATATCTAAGTTTGCATGCATAAAAGTAAGTCGAAGTAACGGCAAACACACAATCTCATGGACACATTAAATTGATAAACATGGAAATATAAATAAATAATAATCTAAACATAAACATTGAAGAGATATAATTAAGCTCATAGTGTGAAGGAAATAACTAAATCATGCATAAAAATAACATATTAAACAACTAAATCATGCATAAAAATAACATATTTTTTCTAATAAACAATTAATAAACACAAGATTGGATGAAACGAAATATGTGCGTTTCTCAAGCGATACGTGGAATTGTATCCCAAGTACAGACCGCACTACCGTCCATTCGGATTCGGCTACGAAATTTACGTCTGGGTTTCCATCCGATATACCACGAGAGATAGCACAAAATCATTCATCCCATGGCCACAACATACATAAACCAACAATACGCATGCGAAGAAATACTAATAAATAATAAAAAAATGAATGGGAATAAATAAAAGGGTGCCCTCAGGTCTAACATTTTAAATCGCCTCTTGGAAATGCGTTACGCGGCCGTTGGAAGGGTTAATGCTCCGCAACTCCTCCGATTCACTGGTTCAATGTTTTCCTTCGTCGCCTCGCTATTTTGGGCTGCTGTTTCCTCTGTTTTACTGCTGTTTCTGGTCACTATTTTTGGTTACTGTTTGCGGTATTTAGGGGCTGTTTTGGGTGACTGTTTGTGCGGTTTATGGACTTTTTTTCTGGAATGGTTTACTCTTGGTGAGGGCTGAATTTGGTTGCTCTATTTGTGTCGTTTTTCTTGTTAACTTAGTCGGTTAAGGGGCTGTTTTAGGAATTATTTTGGGACTGATTTGTTTGTTATTATTCGGTCAGTGGCTGCTTTGTTCTATTTGTTTGGTTGATTGTTGTTAAGGGTTTGTTGCTGTTGCTTTAGTCGGTGGAGGAAGGCTTTTTTGTGTGTCGGCTAGTAGGGGCAGATTTGTTGGTTTGTGGCTTAGGTTTAGTGAGTTGTGAGAGGTTGATCGGCTTGTTGTGCGCTGATGAGAAGGGTGCCGGTGGGTTTTGTCTTCACGTGGAGGGCCAAGTGTCGTGAGTGAGTGTTAGAGTGGCGTGTGCGTGTTTAGGGTTATTATTTTTGTTTGTCACGGCTAGTTTTTTGTTTGGGTGTTTGTCCAATAAAGGAAGAGGGAAATAGCTAGGGTTCTTCTTGGTGTTCTCGTGGGTTTGTTATGTTTGAGTGTGTTTCCTTTGAGAGAGAAGGAATGTGACTGATTAGGGTTTATTATTGGTGCGTGAGGCTGTTGCATGAGAGAGAGAATGTGACATTGTGAAGCTAAGGTTTTTTGACTTTTGCCATGAGTTTTTTGTGAGTTGATGAGAGATGGGAGAGAGGCTAGAGAGATGAGAGATGAGAGATGATGGAGGTCGTGATGGGTTAGGAGAAACAAGAGAGGGTGAAGAGAGAGAGACCTGAAAGGAGCGAATGTATTAGGGTTTTTCTTTCGAGAGAGAGAGAGGGGAGAGAGATGAATGTGTTAGACATTATGACCCACAGCGTCACTGTTTTGTAAATGATATTGTATTATTGTACAAAATCAACTATGTGATAATGAAATTGCCTTTTGCCGTTTTGTAAAATTATTTACTTTGATATATTAATGGCAAAAGTCCATATGATTAGTTCCGTATTGAGATGATATGAGACAGTATCAATATAAAAGGTTTAATCATTAAATATCCCTAGTCGGAGTATTATCGAGATCAGACATCGATAATGCGGAATAGACTAGTATTGCACTTGTGCGAGTTGTGATGGCACAACGGCATAGTTCTCATATATTTAAATATTGGATACTTATGCAAGTGCGATAGGAGGTTGTGTTTTACCGATGGTACGGAAAACAGCTTCGCTCTGGACAGACCCCGCGGAATCCCATTGGTAGTATGTCTGCGTGTCTATGGGAGGCCGCATCAGGGTAGGTGTATATGGTCTTAACCTGAGACTTGCATCGCTAGTACTTGCGACAATCGGTAAACTTTGGTTTTGGTGGTTCGGGGCTTTAACCGGTTCTGTGTACGCCTCTTCTGGGTTTATCGAGAATCATAGTGTACTGGATGTGATGTCAAGATGGAAGTATCACTTCAGACATATGGAGATGATGATCACGCAGGATACAGAACTAGTACTCTATAAAAGGTTGCAACCGTCGGGACAATATGACCAGGTCAGGATTGTCCGATTTAAAGAGACTAGTTGTTTGATGTCCGATATATGTTTCGTACGGGGCAGACACATTTCCAGCCCCAGGCCTAACATGTGATCGTCCGATACTGGATCGATGTACGCGATACTACGGTATACTACGCTTGATAAGATCTAATATTCCAGTAAGAATATTTCTGGAGAATTGGGTAGGCATGGCGCTTTTCTAGAAGCCAACCTTGTCTTGTAAATCGGTAAAAACGTAGTACGAGGTACGTACGTGTTTGGATTATCCAACAACCGTATTTACTGCCAACATATCCGGAGATCTCTTGGGTCGCTTCCTGAAGATTCACCTATGATGTTTGATTCGAACTTTGTTAATCTTGGATTAATTACGGAGAAACTTTATCTTGGATAAAATACCTTATTAGGAGAGAGAGAACGATTAATTTGGAATTAATCGATAAAATAATATATTCGATATATTATTAACGAAATTAGATTTCGACGCGGAATTAAAATCGGATTTTAATTCGGGCAAACGAATTAATTTAGAATTAATTCGTTAGCAATCTGAATAGTAATTCCGCTAGGCGTAATTATTTAATTCTCGTCGCGACGGAAATTCGTTAATTCGGAATTAGCGAAACTAAGCCCGAAAGTGTTTGCGGACACATTCGTATTTTGAAACGAGTGGGACCCGCAAATCACATCGCGAAGTCTCATTACTTGACACGACTAGTTGATGGATGTATCTAGTCACCTTTATGGGATGATACATTGTCTCTATTCTCAATGTAAGTAGGTGAGGCCATTTAATGGATTTTTTTTGGAGGGAAAACCTTTCACGGTTTTTGAAGGGTTTTTTTTATAAAAAATTCATTTTGGAAAATGTTATCTCATCATTGCTTTTTCTTTTTCTTTCTCACGGTTTTTGAAACAAAAAAAAAGAAAAAAAGAAAATTGAAAGGCACTCTCCCTCTCCTTCTTCTTGCTCACGCCGTTAGCTTCCACAAGGGCAGAAAAATTGTTTTTCGTTTCTCCATTTTTGCTAGCACAATGAGGAATCAAAAGAGGTGATAGGGAAACAACCTTGGAGCTTGGAATACTAGAAGATTTAAAGCTTCTCTCACTCTTGCTCTTGGCCGAACAAACTTCCACCTTGAAGACTCAAGGATTCTCTTCATCATTTTCGTCACAAGCTTTGTAAGTATGATTCCGCCATGCTTCAAGCTTTGCATGTATAAAATGTGTATTTCTTTGGCTTATACTTTCTTTGGGACTAATTATAGAAACCAACAGAAGGGGCTATGGTTTATTTTGGTTATGGTTTTTTGCCGAGTTTGTGAGAGAGGGAAGTGAGAGATATTTTGTTCAGGGATCTCGTTTGTGGATTGCCGTGAATATGCTCCAGGGGGGTCTAAGGGTTTTGGTTTGGGTGTCTTTTTATAGGAGAGGGTTAGGGCTTTCCTTGTACAGGAAGGGAATGAATCATGTAATTATGGAGGGTATCTCTAATTAGTGTGCTATAAGGAAATGATCTCTCTAATTTAGGGAGGTGATTTGTTTTAGTTAGGAAGGTGATTTATGGGATTTGATTTTGGTTTTATTTAGTTTAGGCATGTGATTTAATTTAATTAGGAAGGTGATTTATGGGATTTGATATGATTTTATTTAGTTTAGGCATGTGATTTAATTTAATTAGGAAGGTGATTTATGGGATTTGATTTGATTTTATTTAATTTAGGAATGAGATTTGATTGGATTTTAACATGTGTTTAATGTGTTTGAATATTTTTGGATGTGATTTAATGGGCTTGGAGGCTTATGGGCGTGTAGGATGGCTAGTTGGTGGGCTTGGGCGTGTGGTTGGTGGTGTGTGGGCTTGGGTGTGTGGTTTAGTGTATGTTGCGGGGGTTTTGGCCAAAGATGAATTTTAAAACAGAGATCCAACGAACGAACCCGAAGCTAAGCAAACGAATTAAATCCAACAAGGTATTGATTTCCCTTCCGACGTCCGTTTCTCGCGACTTCCGCAACTTAAAGAGTAGTGCCTCCATACGAGACTCATCATCGGGACTTATATGCAAAAATGCAGTGCCTACACAAAATTTTCCGATTTCAAAATTTTTCTTTATATTATCAAGACTCATGGTTCATTGAGAAACCATTGGAATTATATATTCCAGTATACGACATGTACCGGTCTTAACGAGTTTACTTTACTGACCAAATAGTGTAAACCTTGACCAGGAACTGTCTGAGAATGACAACGTCATGATACAACTCAATGTCAGTTGCGACGCTTTTACAACATTATCATGACTAATCATCATAAGGTTTATTACATCTTTACCATATAAGAAGATATATTATATTATAGAAACTGCTCATTTTATTTATAATAAAACGTTTATAATAGTATTTTCAAGGAAATACAACGGGGAATTGGCGTTTTGAGCACCAACCCCAACAGTTTGGGCTTCGCAGCCTTAGTTTTATTTATTTGTATCACATTTGTAGTTTTAATTCGTGCTCAGCACGTAGTTGGTTGTATTTATTTGTCTATGTAAGACCGAAGGCCTATTTGTATATGATTTGAGATTTGTCAGGCCAGAGGCCTATTTGCATGAGTTGAGATGATTGTTTTTGAATTAAATTTCAGGTCACCTCGAGGTGCTGGACTTGGATCCAGGTTTTATGATTTTTAGCAAAGGTCATGCCGAAATTTTAGTAGAAATAGAGGCTTATGGAGATGAGTTTTCCTATCTCCTTCCGGTAGCATCTTGGCTTCGGGTGGGATGTTACATATCTACTTTACCATTTCCGATTAATTTATAATTAATTACTGTCACATCCTAGACTATCTAGGACATAACCGGTAGAAGATGGCTATTGCCATCTCCTTAAGCCTCTATAGTGTACGTGCATGACGTTTCATGATTCATAACTGAACTGTCTATTATTGAATATATGCATGTCTAATATACAATGTACGTGAAATACATGAAGCATACTTATTACGACATGATCTATATATGAACATCGTGCAGTCTACTGGCCTAATGTGACCATTAATTAAACATGTTGACCCTCAGGGCTGTATTCCAAATGACTGGAGCTCGTATCCATCTTCTCCAAAATTTTTCCGCTACATGCATGAAATCCTGCAACATGAAATTGAAAGTGGAAAGTAAGTCATTTGAACGACCTAGTGAGTGAATACTGATAAGTTAAGCATAAATTAACATAACATTTACAGACAAATTTATTTCATATATCATGCAACCTCGCTGGTGAGTTTTTGAAACATAAACTGTAATTCTTATAACATATACCGTGAATATATACCATGATCTATAAATTAAGACGATAACTAAAAGTTCATAACTACAACCATAAACATGAATTCACACTGTAACATGAATTGAAACTGTACACTTCAACCATATATGTGACCTATAAATATGACCTACAACCTGCTACATGAACTGTAAACATGACCTGCAAACTACAACATAAATTGTAAACATGACCAATAAACTGCAACATGAACTGTAAACTGTAACATACACTAAGACCCATAAACCTTACTATATAGTCCGTATACAAGACGTGTAAATTGTAAACTATAAACTAATCACGGACTAAAACTACGAACATGATTGTAATTGTTAAGCATAACTTGTAGGCCGATAACATGTCTTGTAAATTGTAAACTCAACCGAAAACTGTGCTCTTGATTTAAAAATTGTAAACATGATCTGAAACTGTAATGGTAAACTACAATATGAGAAACTAAATTGTAATCAAGAACAATAATCATAACACGAACTGAAACCATAACATAGACTGAAAGCTGTAAACATGAATCATAACTGTAATCGTGAACCTGTAAACTGATGCCATAGACTAAAATTGTAAACGTGATCTGAAACTATAACTCGTGAAAACTATCAAACTTGAAAGGTTACATATATATATATATGCAACAATCAGGATAAAGATGTCTCCCCCGCATTGCCATACGTATTAAGATTATTTGTCGCCCCAACGTATGCTTACATATGTCAGAAAATATGAAACATCGCCAGTATCGTAACCTGGGGGCATAAAATCTACTTAACGGGACTTAGCACCACATAAGTAGGGGAAACTGAGTTGTAACAAGTAATCTACTTAGAGGGAAACTAATATCGCATAAGTATGGAAAGCTAATCATGATCATGAAATGACCTAAGAGGGTTTCTAAAGAACCATTAGGCAAGCTGAACTAAAGCTAATGGGACAATACTGTACTGGTATTTTGAAAACTATTATTTACTTGTATTTGAAAACATGTAATTCATATACTATAAGCAAGAAACTTAAAATACGAACCTTGGGAAAATCATGAACTGTAAGTCTTGTAGCGCAAGCTATAAACATAAAACGTAAACTATAATTTGTGAGACATGAACACATAAACATAAGCTGTATACATCAACTGTGAACATGAAAAATATTAACTGAAATCATACAAACCATGAATCTGAAAACATGTTATGTGAAAACATAAGCTGTAAACATGACACATGAGACACGTGACTGCAAATTTTTAAATATAAAACGTGCATTATGAACTAACAAATAAGCTGTAAATCGTTACGTATGAAAAAATAAACTGTCCACTTGACATGTGTAACATGAATTGAAAACTGTAGAATGTAAACTGTGAATGTGGATGTAAATTGTAAGACATGATGCTTGAATTGTAACTCATGAACTAAAAGTCGTAAAACATGAAATGACGTCACACAAATCATAAACTGAAAATTGAAATCACGATATGTAACCTGTCAAGCGTGACTAAAAACGTATAAAACATGAATTGAGAACATATGAATTATGGGCTAACTATTGTAAATCATACACTATAAATATAAACTACAAACTGAGAAACCTGAGCTGTAAACATGAATTGTGACACTAAACTAAAAGCTAAAAACATGGCCTGACATTATAAGCATGTCTCGAAACTGTAAACTTGAACATGAAATGATTGTATGATGTAAACTAGAAACATAACTGAAAATTATAAATATCATAACATGACTGCAACTGTAAACATGAAAGATGAGAAACTCGTCATGATCCAAAAACTGTAACATGAACTGAAAATGTTAACATGGACTGGAAACTGTAAACTTGACTTAAAACTATAAACTTGAGCTGAAGTTGTAGAATGTAAACTGGAAACATGATTGAAAATTATAACATGAACTGAAAACTGAAGACTAAAAAATGAAAACTGAATCATGAACTAAAAACGTAAACATGAACTAAAATTGAAAAATTAGAAACATAAATGATTACGCCTAAAAAGTACTTGCGGTTATCGCAGTATAGTTGGGGTGTCGATCCCTCAAAGAGCTTGTTACAAAGAACTGATTTACTTAAACAAAACGTTAGCAGCAACTTAATTAAATAGAAAGGTTGAATTGATAATATAAGATAAAAACTATGGAAAATACTTTAAGAATATCAGCGGAGAAAAGCAGCAAAGCATCTAGAATCCCTCTTGTATCAAATCCCTATATCCAGTTATTGATTCCTGTTATTACTCAATTGAAGGTTTTACATCCCAAACCAACAATCGGAAGATATTCAATTCTAAACATATTAAATTCCAATGTAACCAATGGTTTAGTTTATCTATGTTAACATCATACAAAGTTATCGTTATGACCTATCTAACGTTAACAATATACCCTCAGGCAATACTGCAGCAGAAGACCAACTCATAAAATAACTTTACCAGTCACAACTCGGTTCCCCAATCACATATAGAAAAAAGCATGACTGAATCTATATACAAGTTGAATAAACACAGTTTTTGGATTCATAAAACGAAAGATAATAAAGAATAATAAACATCAATTGAATTAAACGTTTAAGAGTATTTAGGAATCAACAACATGAATATAAAAACTTAAATACAAGAATTCATCCTTAGTTTTGCCTAGGAGATTAGTTCTTCATGGAAGAAAGAGACATAATCTGAAGAGATTGCAGCAGCATCCCGTCTGGTATGGAGTTTCTTCGTTCTTCAATCCCAAATTTGTGTTTGTGGCTCTTTTTTGTGTGTTTCTTCTCTATTTTTCTCCTCATTTTCTCTCCCTTTAGGGTTTTGGACGAACTTGGGTTTATATAGAGAAGTCCTATAGGCCTTATTTGCGTAAAAAATGAACTAAGCAAAAACCTTGGAAAATGCTTCTGTGTCGCGACGCGTGGCCATTACGCGTCGCAACACGTGGTCGATTTTCTGGTTTCACCGATTATATGATTAAGCTATTCCCGCGTGCTTTCGATGCGTCCGTAAGGTCCTGAAACATGTACAATTGCTCCAAGATTCATGTTCCATTGCTTCCTAATAACAAAGAACAAAATAAACCATAATTAAGATTAAATACATGATAATCAAGCTAAATTAGCGATGTTTAAAGTACACTTTTCTGCACTTATCACAATCCCCAACCAGCTTATTGCTAGTCCCTAGTAATTCAAGTGCAAAAAGAAACTAAGAACTAAGTTGAATAAATAAATAAAAACTATCTAAGCCACTTTCGTAGGGATCACTATTACATTTAGCGTATGCAACAAGCCTTTAAACCCCTAGGTGGCCCTAGTGGATGAGTTATAGTCTCGTGAGGGCTTATAGTGACGACACCCACAAACGTCATTCAAAACACATGCAAAAATAACAAAATGAAATAGTCCCAACAGTTACACATATTATTATCCTCAACGAATACTTAGTAATGGAATCAAAGAACTTTCAAAGTACTCAACGTAACTCAAATCCAAGTCCTTGAATAAATTATCTAAGCTATAGTCACAGTGTGTGTGTGTGTGTGTAAAGGGTCATTCACAACTCGACTCCTAAGTAAGTCAACTAAATAATTTCGTTTAAAAATTGGGATCCGATGGGTCAAACCAACCTAGATATCTCAAATGCGCTCTGTAAGTGCCTTTCTGTACTCAGTATTGTATGATTTTTTTGTCTCTTTTTGTCTTTTTGTCTTTTTTTTTTCTTTTTGAACTTTGTCTTTTTTTTTCAACACACATACCCTTTAAGGTAGTATTTCTCCTCATGTGGTCCTAACACTCTCCCATGGGTAGCTTCACGCTTATCGATTATAGGTGGTTTAATTTCTTTCTTTAGAGACTTTCTTTTTTATTTTTAACCATACCACACATCATAACACTAGCAAATCAGGATAGACATCTAAGCAAACGGTCATTCATCGACATGCAATTTCTTCAACTAGTCACTTTGCCAACTACTTAGGTTGTCACTGCTAAAAAACCTATAGTTAAGTGCTTACGAGTCTAACCTAGATCAACTACTCGAAGCATCAGATAAAAGTACATTAAAGAACTTATCGTTTCTAAGATTTTACCCTAAAGCAAACAATATCATCATTGGACTTATGCTTTATTATTAAGGACTAAAAATAAATAATTTTTTTTATAACAGGTATTATCACGACATGCATACACCCCCCACACTTAAAACTTGTATTGTCCTCAATGTAAGATAAATATAAAGAAACATGATTAAGGAACAACACTACCAGACATGGAGTTGATCAGGTTCCTGCTGGTAATACTTTAGTTGTGTGGCTGTGTAGGTTGCGCTAACACCTGCATAAATACTCATGCAAATAATAAACATGCAATTAGCAAACAATAAAATAAAACTTAAAGTAAAGGAAATAAAATAATTAAATTAAAATAAAACAAAATAAAAAGAAAGTAAAATAAATGTAGATGCAAGGGTTACCTTCTTGCTAGCGCTAAGTTTAACGTCTTCAGCCAGACTTAACCACCCAATTTGTCTTGGTGGCTTCCATGAAGCGGAATGATGAAGGCATGAGAAAGAAGTTTTGTCTAGCTGTTGCAGTTTATCTATAGATCCCCCAGGGTCTGGTGGTTGAGATTGTAGGCTGCATATATGTAAAAGTTGGTTCAATCTCCTTTTTAACTTCCCATGGATCATCTTCAAATGAGCACTAACTTTCATTTTTCTCATTTTACGGCTCTTTGGAGTCAATTTCAGTTCGGGAGGGTGTGGTTCATGTTGTGAAAAAGCTGTTATAGTAAGATTGTGTCTAGCAGGTATGTGTAATGATACTCATCATCATCCCGTGGTTGTTTCTCAACATATAAAATATTTACTTCCAGTGTCATATTCCCAAATGATATCTTCATGAGACCATTCCAGTAATTAATAAGAGCATTAGCTGTAGCAATAAAATATCTTCCTAAGATAAGTGGAATTTTTGACTTAGTGTTAACCACAAGATTGAGTATCTAAAATCAGAAAATCCACAGGGTAGTAGAATTTGTCAATTTGACCTAAAACATCCTCAACTACTCCCCGCGATGTTCTGGTAGAGTAATCAGCTAATTGTAAAACCACAGATGAGGTTTGATCTCTCCAAGTCCTAACTGCATATAGATGGAATATGGCATGAGATTAATACTAGCACCTAAATCTAATAACGCTTGACCGAACTCATGTGTGCCATTGTGACAAGTAATGGTAGGACACCCTGGATCTTTATATTTTGATGAAGTCCTTTTTTCAATTACTGTACTAGCCTGCTCTGTCAAAAATGTAGTCTTCTTCATATGATGTTTTCTCTTTATGGTGCATAGATCCTTCAAAACCTTCGGATATGTAGGAACCTGTTTTATCACATGTAGCAGATGAAGGTTAATCTTTACTTGCTTAAGATGTTCTAGGATCTCTCCATTTGGGTATGTAGCTCTAGCTATGGGCCTAAGTGCCTGAGGAAATGGTACTCTAACTAGGAAATGCGTCTCTTGATCTGCCTGAGGGGTATTTTCATTACTATCATTACTGGCTCCTGTAATGTTGGAAGTGTCCTGTAAGGCCTACCTCCTTACCACTCCTAGTTATTATGACATTAACACCTCTTACATTGGATACCTCATGATCAGCTTATGCCATGTGTTGGCCTTGTGGATTTGGTTGAGCCTGAGATGAGAATTTTCCTTGTTCTTGCACACTAAGGGCATTCGTCAACTTAGAGACTAGAACCTTTGATTGGTTTTGCTCTGGGCCTCCACAAATGCTTGCACAATATCCTCTAAGGAATTCTTAGGAACGGAAGCTGTATGATACTATGGGGCACTGTAACCTTTGGTCTGTGGTGTCTGGGTAGGCTGGTAAGACTAATGTTTCCAACTAAGATTGGGATGGTTCTGCCAACTGGGATTATAGGTATCTTAATAAGGTATGTATGACTTCTTGTATATCCCTAAAGTGTTGCAGTGTTCCTCATATGTGGCCCTCATCTCACTATATACCAGGCACTCTTGGCTAGATGGTCAGTTCCCTTACACACAAAGCATACCCCTTGAGGTTATAAATGGGCTACTGCATGCATAGTCTGGCTATCCTTAGCTTTTAAGGCTCCTAACTGTCTAGTTAATAACTCAACTTGTGCCTTAAAACTATCATCTTCCTAAAGTGGTGTATTCATTTGCTAGAAAGAGTGGGGTGTGTCCTATCAATGCTATCAATGGAATTAGGTCCAGTCCAAGTGTGAGATTTCTCAGCTAAGTCATTTAAGTACTCTAACGCCTCATCAGTGTCCATTCGAATGAACTCACCATTACACATTGTCTCAACAATTTGGCGCTCTCTAGGGGTTAGATCGTCATAAAAATAGCTTACTAAGCGCCAACTCTCATACCCATGGTGATGACTGTTAGGGTTGGTGCTCTGAGCGCCAATTTCTTATGTATTTCCCTGTAAATACTCTTGTATATATTTTATTAATGAATAAAATAAACAGTTTCTATAATATAAATTCTTTTATTATATGGTAAAGACGTAAAAGACCATAGAGTGATTGGTTATGATACAGTTGCAAAAGCGTCACAACTGACATTGAGCAATATCATAACAATATCATTCTTTAACTGTTCTTGGTCAAGGTTTACAATTACTTGGTCAGTAAGTAAACCCGCTGAGACCGGTACGTGTCGTATTTTGGAATGTTGGATTCTAATGGTATCTCAATGAACCATGAGTCTCAGGAGACTCATATAGACACATAGGTGTTTATATCGGATAAACACTGAACGACTCACTCAAGATTCTTAATAGATGGTACACCAATGTCAATAAGAATCTTCTCGGGTTGAGTGAGCATAGTGATCCTTCAACTTGATATACCACTGTGGATATATGAGGTATCCTCCACACTTTGATGACATTCATGTCACCGATATATTTAGATCAGACCTCCGCCTGTTCGTTGAGTGTGGACTGATCCTCAGGATATCTTGTGCGTATCAAGATGGGATCCATTAGTTCTGTGTACAGAGCATAGGTATCCATTATGGAATTAGCAATTGATTAAATCCATGGGCCCATGGTACACTGTAGAAATCAGTTCAAAGTGTTATTTTTAGAGATTGCTAATATAATCGTCGACGTGATTATACCTATAGAGATTTGATGTTTATATCTATATCTCTGGGATAATCCGGATACCTGTGACAGAAGGATTATACGTATGCAGTGACCTCGACCTGTATGGTTCATAGATTCTATCCGTGTTCGTCATAATTTACGGGTGGGTAGATTATGGACACGAAATTGGATTTCTTGACGGATATGCCTGAACCTAGAGAGTCTCACTAATGAAATATACTCGTAGAGCACTAGAGTAATATTTATAAATAATACTGATTATTTATAAGTCATTTAACGGTTAAACGATAATACATGAGTTTGAGATCTTTCGGCCATTTTTAAATGTCGAATTGTGATATTTGACATTTATTATTAATATATATTTTTGATTATTTAATGTAAATATAATACATATATTTGAGATATTTGTATTTAATTATTTGATTATTCAAATGTTGAATAATTAAATTAATTAAATAATTAATATCTTGTTTACTTTAATAAAGTGAGTTAAATGGTATTTTTTTAATTGGATTAATTGGCCTATATTTATTGGATAAATTGGCATGATTTAATTGGTTGATTTTTGATAAACATTAAAGTGTTTAATGATATATAACCACAAATTTAATTAAATATTTTTCTAATTATTTATTGAAATAAAAATGAAAACATGGCCAATATTTTCCTTATATTTTCGTGGCTTTTGAGAATAAATATATAAGCCATGTTTTCATTTTTTGAGAGAAAATTGAGAAAAAAGTAAGAAAAGCTTGGAAAATCAAGTATTTTAGTAAGTTTTTCTTACTTTTTCCTACATGAAAAATATTTCTAATATACTAGGCTTCAACATGTGTAGCTTAGTTTATTTTCTACTATTTTATGGATGTGTTTTTGATGGTCGGGAATTTGGATGAAAGATAGAAACATGTATATGTTTAAAGAATATATGTAAACTAGTTTATTTGTATTCTTTTACCATTTGATGGTTTGTTACCATTCTAGAGTTACTTAGCCACTCATGATTGACCTAGAATTGTTCTTGAGTTGTTTCATGATGGTGAGGCTTGTTTGGTGTTGTGGGAATTGAATTAAAGTATTGAATTTAAATAATTTGGTGTTAATTTTGTTAATTTGTGAAATTATAAAATTACGGTTTTTAACCTTCACCAAATTTGGGGCTTTTCATATATGTTATGAGATTTGATGTATATATGATGTATATTAAATTTGGGAATTTTTGGATTTGATCTTGACATGTTTTGAACAAAAATGACCAAATTGTAAATTCTTGAAAATATGGGGACCATTTGGAAATTTCGGGAAAATCAGTTTCTTTGAGTTGCAAATTTCATGTATTAGACATGTATAAATCATTTTGGGATTGATTTGGAATCAATTAGAATTGTATTTGACAATTTAGGACTAAAATGACAAAAATATAAAGTTTTGGGGAAAAAACGATAATTACTGAAAAATCTGATTTTTGGGTAAAAATTTCAATTTTTAAGTATTGAGTAATTAAGATAAATTAGTTTATTTTAATTACCCAAGAAAAATTATTGAAATTGGAAAATTTTGATTTTATGTGTTCCGCTGCGTTTACCCGAATTACCGCCCAAAACCCCAACAAAAATGGTATCAGAGCAGGTCTGAACCTGAACACATGATATGAATATGCCTTTAAATTCTATGTTTAATTATGTTCTTACTTGATACATGCTTGTATTTATTTAATTTGATTAAATTAAATATGTATCATCTTTGCGGAAAAATCCCTAATTAATAAGGTTTTAAAAGTTATATGTATTGGATGGATATTTCTGTTGGACAATTATGACCCATAGCAACACTATTTGTACAAAACATGGCGTTGTTGTACAAATTAACTATGTGACCAAAATGAAATTGGTCTTTTATCATTTGTAATTGGATTACCTGGATATATAAATGATAAAAGTCCATATAATTAGTACCAGAATAATAAGATATGAGACAATATTAATCCACTAAGGTTTAATCATTAAATATCCATAGTCATAGTATTATCGAGACTAGACATCGATAATGCGAAATAGGCTAGTATTACACTTGTGCGTGTTATGGAAGCGTAACGTCATAGTTCTAATATATTTGGGTATTGGATACTAATGCAAGTGTAATAGGAGGTTCTGTTTACCGATGGTATGGAAACAGCTTCGCTCTGGATAGACCCCTCGAAATCCCATTGGTAGTATGACTATGTGTCTATGGGAATCCGAATCCGGGTAGGTGTATTTGGTCTTAACCTGATACTTGCACCGCTAATACTTGCGACAATCATTATACTTTGGTTTTGGTCGTCCGGGGCTTTAACAGGTTCTGTGTACGCCTCTTCTGGGTATACTGAGAATCGTAGTGTATTGGGTGTGATTTCAAGATGGAAGTATCACTTCAGTCATATGGAGATGATGATCACGTAGGATACGGAACTAGTACTCTTAAGTACTGTAGTCATCAAGATAATATGACTAGGTCATGATTATCCGATTATAGAGACTAGTTACCAGAGATCCGATATATGCTTCGTACGGGGCAAACACAATTCCAGCCCCATGCCTAGAATGTGACATCTGGTACTGGATCGTAATACGAAATACTACGTATACTACGCCTGACAAAGATCTTGTATTCCGTAGAAGAATATTTCTAGAGAATTGGGTAGGCACGGTGCTTTGCTAGAAGCCAACCATGTCTTGTAAATCGGTAAGTACGTGGTACCGGGTACACACGTATTCGGATAGTCCGATGATCGTATTTACTGCCAACATATCCAGAGATCTCTTGGGTCGCCTCCCAAAGATTCACCGTTTAGATTTGACTCGAACAGAAAATTAATCTGTGATTAATTATGAGAGAGAAAATTAATCTGAGATTTATCACCGTAATAATTAATCTGGGATTAATCACCGCAATAATTAATCTGGGATTAATCACCGCAATAATAACTGGAATTAATCTGGGAATTAATTATCAAGAGAAAAAATTAATCTGGGATTAATTGCGTCGAGAATTTATCTGGGATTAAATTCGTCGAGAATAGAGAACGCGATTAATTTGTAATTAATCAGTAAAATAAATTTAATAGTTAAATTGGATTTTCTATTTAATTTATTTAATTGGGCTAAATTAATATATTAGATATATTAATTGAAATTAGATTTCAAAGCGGAATTAAAATTGGATTTTAATTCGTGTGAAAGAATTAATTTAGAATTAATTCACAAGCGACTTTCATAATAATTTTGCTAGGCATTATTATTTAATTAAATGGATTTAATTAAGTTGCAACGGAAAATTCGTTTAATTCGAAATTAAACGAACGCGGGCCCGAGCGAAGTTGTGTGTTGGATTGTCCGACTTAAATTTGGAATTTAAAGTGAGACCCACCAACTTACATCAATGTGTTTGACATTTGATGGAATTTGATAATGGTTGTGTAAGGCTTGGATTGCTTGTAGAATACATAAACCAAACCGACACACAAACTTAAGTATAAATTAATTAGTCAACTTTAGAAGTGTGCACTAGTTACTATTCACAGCATACTATAAAACTTCATCTCTCTTCTTCTCTCCATGGTGGCCGAAACTATCACCCTTTGGAAGGGAAAATTTTCTTTCAAAAATTTATTCTTGCTAGCACATAAAGGAGTGAATCAAGGTGATAAGGAGACTCACCCAAGGGT